>RPOG01003205.1:28204-55537 GCA_008086565.1 Thalassoma bifasciatum | reverse complement strand
AAAAAAAAAAAAAAAAAAAAAAAAAAAAAAATCATTCTGCAGAATGTTTTAATACAAAACTACAACCATCCACAGACAGGAAACAGAGTTAAGGGTCGCCATCACCACCTACATACTCATGTCTGCTAACTCTAAACAGATCATGGTCTGGACTTGGTTTTAAGTTGAAAGTTACAACTATGATCTAGCCTGGTCCAAAAAGAACCACAACCAGTTTCAAGGCTCAGCAACCCCGCTGACCCTCTAAGGATGAGGCTGACACTGTGTTTCCATGGAAAACACATTATTTGTGCTGCAGAGGATCAGGCTTGTCTCTCTGATTTACTTAAACAAATAGTGGCAGAGAAAGCTGTGTCATCATATTCACCTACTCAGAGTCATTTCAGACTTTTCTGTCCTTGTTCTTGCACTTTTTACATCCCCATACTTTTCCTGAGTGAAATATTTGAGTGTATGTGCTGTCATTATGTGCTGCATTTACATATTATTCTTGATCTATATTTCACATCTTGTGTGACTTTCTATAGCTCGGAAAGAAATTTGTTGCCTAGTCTTTAGTGTTGTGCATTGTGATGTGAAACACACCAATAAATATCAGAGGTTATCTTCATATGAACTTATTTTGACAAGTAACTGCTGTTCTTGTATTCGTATTCATGAAGAAATACAAAAGAAGACAAATATTATTTACCATTTTGAAGTTATTATCCAAATTCTGATTTGACTAATGCTCTCCATGTCAAAAGCCTGGTTTGAATACATCCTGGTGCCTTTTGTAATTATGCATTTAAAACACAGAGGAGAACTCACGTACTCATACTTCCACCAAAACCCTGCACTGTATGATTTCAAGTTTAAATGTTGTGCTGGAGATAAACAATAACAAAAACAACATCCACTCTAATGTCAACAACTCATCAGTAGAAATATTGTTTCTAGTTTTTTTTTTTCATTTTCTGAACCCAACTGCACCCTTTTCCATCGACAGTAACACAGACTGCACCTGACCCTCATCAGTACAACCCGTCTTGTTTGTGGCACATATTCCATCAAGTCTCTGCCTCCTTTATAGAGTCCACTAAAACACTATTTTGTCCAAAGCTAGGTTGAGTTTAGCATCTCCAATATGGCCCCAGTCAACAATTGTCTTCAAAACTCTGTCTGTACCAGAGAGGCTGCTCTTTCTTGGAACCAGTGACTTGAAATGCTGACACAGATGTGAAACAAAGTAGAAATTTAAGACCTAAAATCATAAATATGATTCAAAAAGTAGAGCAGAAAATAAATAAATAAATAAATAAATAAAGAGTTTAAGTAACCTGGGTAGTTTTATTCATGGAAAGAGTTGTATAAATAATGGATTAAGCAAAGTATGATAAAGTAGAAGTTTGGTATTATAAGTGCCTGAAATAGTGATGGTTGTTTAAAGGGATGGATGACTTGCCCCAGAACTACATTTCTAAAATTTAAAAACTAAAATCTCTGTGGTTGAAGAGCACCATATTCTAACTGAGGCATGAAAACTGATGATGAATCAGCATCAGATCAGCTTTAATGTCTGAACAACTACAATGGATATTCTCCTTTTTAGTGTTTTAAAACTGGCCTGTTGAAAATTGTTTTCTGTCATTGACCTAGAAAAAACATTTGGGATTTATTTATTTATAACTATAAATGCATGAGAGATCAAGAGATAGGGATATGGAGAGACATGAGGATCTCTTCATTAATGTACTCATAATGTTGTTTTGTACTTGCTCGGGTAATAGAGCAGTATCCTTTTCAAATAAAGTTAAGAGGGAGTTGTAATTATTCATGCCTTCATTAATAAAATGAAGACTAAGGGAGAGTTTTTTCATTCTTTTTTTTTTTTTTCAGGTATATTATGCATCTACTTGTCGAAAGAAACCAGAGCCTCTTGTGTAAACCCTACACGTATTTCATATTTCAGCTCCAGTGTTAAGTGTGGAGTTTGAAGGGTGTGTAGTTCGAGCATGGCTGAGCAACCCAGAAAACAACCCAGAGGTTTTTGTCGGTGTTCATGCTCTTGTAGTAATGCACTATGGGACCTTTAGTAGACTCTGTGTTTCATGTGTTGATTTGCGCCTTGGTGGATGTGGTAATTTGTTTGTTGCTGAATGAAGGGAACACTGCAAGATTTCATCAGCTGTTTTGTATGAGGGACTGGGCCTTTTGGGGACTGGTGGAGGTGGGTCTTTCTTGATCAACTGATGAGTAACTAGCTTGTCTATATGAAGAGACTGCTGCTTGCTTTCCTCAATCTTTTAAGTCCAGACCAAAGACCTCTGTGGTCTTTGAAGACTGAAAATCTCTGAGGTCAGACAAACACAGCAACAGATATATTTCAAGACTCCACTCACTCCAGACCAGTCAGACTCCTCAAAGAGCTTGAGTCACATTTATGACCAGTATTTTTTTATTTAGTAGTTTATACCAGACAAATTATACCCCATGATGTGTTACTATTTTAGTAGATTGTGTTCTAGGGTAAAGACATTGCCCAAGATCAACTTCATTGCTTTTGCATTTGCTACTTCAGCTCACTCCCCTCTTCACTTTCCTTTCCCAACACACAACTTTGGTCATTGCACTCAAATCTTTAGAGCATTCATAACTTGAGCTTGAAAATAGATTTTTCTGGATTGTTATCTTATGAGGTGTTAATATATTTGAATGAAGACCAAGCACATAAAGAACACCTAATCAACAGAAAAAAAGTGAGGAGATGTTTTCCTCAATGTGTTTATTTGTCATTTTGAAATGACAACTTGTCTGCAACTTTCTGATATCTACAGTATAACTTCCTCAAATTCTTGAATACAGGTCACCACTACTTATCTTTGATACAAGCAAAGTACAGAGTAGAGCTCAAGTACGGCTGAGATGTGGTCAAAGCAACTTGTCTTTATGTAAGCAGAAGAAGTTCCTTCTCTCTGAACAGTCCCTGACTGAAAATCTGCCTCCCATCTTTGACATGGTCCCACAGTGCATCATGGGAGCAGGGCAGACAGGCAGTTTTGCGGCCAGTTGCCCCTTCAGAGGTGATCCGTTCACCCAGAACCAGCGTCCTGCCAGGTAACGTAGACCAATCCACACCTCCTGGGTCTGAGCATCCTTGATCAAGTCTTTGGCATACTGGTTGTCGTTTTCAGCGTGCATGTGTGGAAGGTCGTAGAGAGGGTCGTTGTTTGATGTGGTGTCATTTTGAAGTGTCCTGCAGTGGTCCAGAGCCTCCTCCCATGTCTTCTTCTCTTTCACCAAAGTCAGACCAAATTCATAGCACACCATTTCAAATTTTACAGAACACTGTCTGTCAACCCAATGTATACCCCATGTAACAGCACATTTCTCAAACAGGTAATTGGGTTCACCAAAAAGCCAGTGTTGGAACTTGACTTTTTCTCCATCAGACCAGATCCAGTTGTTGGGATTGTTGACTTCTCTGTGAAAACCAATCCAACAGTTTTTCCAGCAGTGATAACCAACTGAATTAAGTTCCTCCAGGTTCTGAAAAGATGCCAGGTCAGTGTGGTTTGCTCTGCAGTACTGTAGGGCTTCATCCCAGGTCATTTCTGAAGACACATGAACAAACCTTTTAGGATTTTGAAAAGCCTGGACCAAGGGAGGGAAGCTGAAGACCAAGAAGACAATGAGACTGTCTGTCAGCATGATTTCTTTCTGTTGACTCTGTCTCAGCTCTCTGGCTGTCAGAGGTTAAATACCTCAATTTAAAGAGAAAAAAAGGGGTGTTTGGCTTTTTTACAATGAACAGAAACACCCTTTTTACGAACAACCAATCACATCACTCACATTAACATGGAGAAGTCTAGGCAGACACAACACAAGCATGCTTACACACACACACACACACACACACACAAACACACATCAAATGTATGGAACTTGAAACACAACACGAAATCAGAATATGATTTTTACACGAAGGACACTTGAACAATCTTAGATGAATGAATGATCTTAAAAAACAACTCAATGATAACTAATTAATTATCAGTCCAGTGTATTAACCAGATTCCGTACAAGGGGTATAACAGCAGCCAAACATGTCATAGAGACTAAAGTTATCTTGAAAAAAAGCTTTGACCAAGAAAAGATTTAAAGTCAAATGTAAGCATAAGAGGACAAGAATCGGGGCCATGCTTTGAGAAACATTCTAGTAAACGTGACTTTGGACTCAATTATCTCTGCCTGGATTTGTTTAAGTCATCGAAAGAGAAGCCATCTGAAGCCTTTTTCCCCTCTAAATGATACATGTAAAAACTGTTGTCTCAATCTGGTCAGTGAGATAACTCAACATTTTGTGTCAAACACTTGGTCAGCCCTATGTTCCCAAATTTCAAGGATATTTTCGAGAATTATCAATAACTGGATAAGTTTTGCACTGTAAGTGCTGGCACAATGGTAGAACTTTGCAATTGAAGGAAAATGAAAGAAACAAAGACAGAGCCCCCTAGTCACAGTAATCTTGGTGCAAAATGTAATCAACTGTAGGTCAATATCACTAAAAGAACTCAAGTAAAGATGACTTTTCCTTATTTTAGAAGAATTGGACTCGTTGAAACCTTCATGACTTAAGTTTGATCCCGACACCACCCTCATTATTTGTAGCAGATTGTGTACACTCCTGATCAAAATCTCAAGACCAGTTGAAAAACTGCACTCAGTTATATTTTGCGCTGTTGGATCTGAAAAGGGCTCTAAGTGGTGTTTCAAATGCAAAAAGAAGAAATGGAAGTAAGACAAAAAATGAACAATTATTGAAAACAACACTTAAAGGTAGATAGTTTGTTCATCGGCTGATCAAAAGTTTAAGACCACAGCCGTTAAAAGCTAAAATAAGGGCAAAAAAGTGGATTCAACATCATTTTCTGTCAGTATTCACATTCTCATGACCTCCTAATGGTAAAGGCTCAAAGTCTTTCTCTCTTTGAACTTTGTCAGATGTTAAGCTGCAGAATCAACACCTCTCACAATGCAACACCATCATTGCTGAGTTTAAGTAAGTAAGCTTAAGTATGACAGCCATTTTGAATTTTAAGGACCACCTTAAACCAGCTAAAAATCAAGAACAGGCAGCTGAAAGAAAAGAGAGATGAATTAGACCAAAAATGCCCCTTTGGGGAAACATCGTGAGAGATTAAAAAGAAGAAATTCTTCAGCTCTCCAAAATAAAAGAACAAGGGATTTAAGAAAAGGTTGAGCCAGCTAAGAATGATCCATCTGATGTGCTTAGCTTGGCTTAAGGCACTTGCTAAAGGGGAGGTGCTCCATCCCACATAGAACCGTCCAAATGACCCAATCCTCATTCATTAACTTTAAAGTATTTCCAAAAAAAAATCTTCAGGGAGGATAGGTTTTCAATTGAAGGACATGTAGGAGCACAGATGTTGGACCAAATTTTTAAAATATCCTGGGAATATGGGAACAACAGGCTGACCAATTCTTTGACAAACCTGTGATGCTTAGAAACAAAAAGTTGAGTTATCTCAGTGTCCAGACTGAGGTGACTGTTTTTACATTGTATTAGTTTATTTGAGTACAGAGGCTTTGGATGGCTTCTCTAATTTACTTAAACAAATGGAGGCAGAGACAATTGAGTCCAAAGTCACATGTACCAGAATGTTTCTCGAAGCATGATCTGATTTCTTGTTCTCCTCTTATTCTTACAATTCACTTTAAAGCTTTTCTGAGTCAAAGCTTCTTTCAGGAAAACTTTGTTCTCTGCTTTTTACCCCTTGAGTGGGATCTAGTTGAAACACTTGACTGATTATTATTTAAAAATTTAGGGGTCATTGGGTTGTCTTGAAACATCCTTCATTCATCAGATATTTCAAGTGTCATTTGTGTAAAAATCAAATTCTGATTCCATGTTGAGTTTTAGGTTCCATACATTTGGTTATAGGTTTAACCTGTTGAACATATATATATATATATATGTAACCCTGAATTAAATCTTACCTATTCTCACATGGTGTGTGTGTATCTGTGTGTGTCTATGTGTGTGTATCTGTGCATGTGTGCGCATTACAGGCATGTGTGTTACGTCTGTCTAGACTCCTCCCATGTCAATGTGAGTGATCTGATTGGTTGAACTGGTGTTAGATCAGTTCTCATTGGTTGTAAAAAGAGTGTTCCCTTTCATTGTGGAAAAGCCAAACACACCCTTTTGATTCATTTTTTTATTTTTTTGTTGATATATCTAACCTCTGACAGCCAGAGAGCTGAGACACAGTCAACAGAAAGAAATCATGCTGACACACAGTCTCATCGTCTTCTTGGTCTTCAGCTTCCCTCCCTTGGTCCAGGCTTTTCAACATCCTAAAAGGTTTGTTCATGTGCCTTCACTAATGAGCTGGGATGAAGCCCTACTGTACTGCAGAGCAAACCACACTGACCTGGCATCTTTTCAGAACAAGGAGGAACTTAATTCAGTTGGTTATCTGTGTTGGAAAAACTGTTGGATTGGTTTTCACAGAGAAGTCAACAATCCCAACAACTGGATCTGGTCTGATGGAGAAAAAGTCAAGTTCAAACACTGGCTTATTGGCGAACCCAATTACCTGTTTGAGAAATGTGCTGTTACACGAAGTATACATTGGGTTGACAGACAGTGTTCTGAAAAATATGAAAGTGTGTGCTATGAATTTGGTCTGACCCTGGTGAAAGAGAAGAAGACATGGGAGGAGGCTCTGGAGCACTGCAGGACACTTCAAAATGACGCCACTTCAAACAACGACCGTCTCTTCGACCTTCCACACATGCACGCTGAAAACGCCAACCAGTACGCCAAAGACATGATCAAGGATGCCCAGACCCAGGAGGTGTGGATTGGTCTACGTTACCTGGCAGGACGCTGGTTCTGGGTGAACGGATCACCTCTGGATGAGGAAAGGGCAGAAAAACTACCTGTCTGCCCTGCTCCCATGATGCACTGTGGGACCATGTCAAAGATGGGAGGTAGATTTTCAGTCAGGGACTGTTCAGAGAGAAGGAACTTCTTCTGCTTACTGACAGACAAGCTGCTTTAACCACATCTCAGCCATACTTGAGCCCTTCTCTGTACTTTGCTTGTATCAAAGATAAGTCGTGGTGACCTGTATTCAAGAATTTGAGAAAGTTATACTTTAGATTTCAGAAAGTTGTAGACAAGTTGCTATTTCAAAATGACAAATAAACACTTGCATTGAGAAAAACGTCTTCTCACTTATTTTCTGTTACAGAGGTGTTCTTTATGTGCTTGGTCTTCATTTAGATATTTATCAACACGCTGACAAGTGATCAATCCAGAAAAATCCGTTTTCAGTCTGAAATTTTGGATGCTCTTAAGATTTGAGTGCAATGACCGAGGTTTTGTGTTGGGAAAGGCGAGTGAAGAGGGAAATAAGCTGAAGCAGCAAATGCAAAAGCAGTGAAGTTGATCATGGGCAACGTCTTTACCCTAGAACACTATCCACCTAAAATGTTTCATCATCACTATCATTGGGTGTGTTTTATCTGGTTTAAAATACCACATTAAAAAAATATATACTTTTTTGGTCATTTAGCTCCATCTAGTGGCTCAATTGAATCTTCTGGTGGTCTGTGTTAGTTGGACTGCTAGGTGGAGACAAATGACCATTTTTGCTGTGTGCTCTGTCATCCAGTACAAAGATTGTGACCTTTGTAACACTCGTGTAAAAGCAGCAGAAAGCTGTGCTGTGGTCATGCAGCCTCATGATGTTGATATCATTCTATTTTAGTTGAATCCTCACTTTCTAAGTACTCTTACTTTGACTATTACAATAGCCCCCCCCCCCCCTATGTTCGAGCTCATATTACTCTTTGTGCGTGTGGGTGTTCTGTGTCAGTTGAGCCACTAGATGATGCCAAATGACCATTTTTGCTCTGTGACCTTTTTTTCAGTGCATAGGGAGACTTCTTGAACAAACATATGAGAGCAGAAAGGAATGTGCTGTGGCCATGCAGCCATTACATGGTGCCATCATTCTATTTCAGATGAACCCTGTAACACATGAGAAGGGGTCTGCAACCTTTAAGAAGCCATTGTGCTTTATTTCACATGGATCAAGGTCATTCCACAGCCACAAAAATCGACACAACAAAGGCGATTAAATGTACACAATTCTATACAGAAGTAAAATAAATTTAAAAGTTGAGCCACATGTGGCGAGGAACAGTCCTTGCTCCTGTGTGTGGCTGTCTGACAACAATTGCAACATGTTAAGACATGCACACAGATCGACACTTTTTAAAATTAAAGCTGCGAGCGGCGAGGAACGGGAAGTCGCTCTCATATGACTGTCCGAGCGCATGCTCCGACAGTCACAGGTGAGCGAGGGCCCGTGTATCTACGCATGCGACTTTAATTTTAATTTAGTTTGTATTAGGTTACCCCAAATGTCTATTGTGTTTTCCCCTGGTGTTTTAAGTGGTTAATTACTTGAAAGTATTTCCAAAAAAAATTCAGTGAGGGTAGGGCTTCAATTGAAGGACATGAAGGAGCACAGATGTTGGACCAAATTTTGAAAATATCCTGGAAATGTTGAGACATAGGTCTGACGCATTGTTTGACAAACCTGTGATGCTTTGAAACAAAAAGTTGAGTTATATCAGTGTCCAAATTGAGGCCACTGGTTTTTCATAGTAATCATTTATTTGAGTACAGAGGCTTTAGATGGCTTCTCTAATTTACTTAAACAAATGGAGGCAGAGACAATTGAGTCAAGGTCACATGTACCAGAATGTTTCTCGAAGCATGATCTGATTTCTTGTTCTCCTCTTATTCTTACAATTTACTTTGAAGCTTTTCTGGGTCAAAGCTTCTTTCAGGAGAACTTTGCTCTCTATGACACGTTGGGCTGCTTTTTCCCCTTGAGTGGGACCTAGTTGAAATATTGGACTGATAATTATTCAAAAATGTAGGTATCAAATGGTTGTCTTGAAACATCCTTCATTCATGTAAGATTTTTCAAGTGTCATTTGTGTAAAAACTATGTTCTTATTTTATTGTTGCTTTTTCTGTTCCATACATTTGGCTTTCAGTTTTACCTGTAAAGCACATGTTTTCAAAAAGGGCTCTTCTCTAACCCTGAGTTAAATTTTATCCCTTCTCACATGTGTGTGTGTGTGTGTGCGCGTGTGTGTGTGCGCATGTGCTCATGTTCATGCATTACAGGCATGTGTGTGATGTCTGTCTAGACTCCTCCCATGTTAAATCGAGTGAGCTGATTGGTTGAACTGGTGTTAGATCAGATCTCATTGGTTGTAAAAAAGAGCATTTCCTCTCATTGTGGAAAAGCCAAACACACCCTTTTGATTTGTTTATTTATTTTATTAATTTTCAAATTGAGGTATTTAACCTCTGACAGCCAGAGAGCTGAGACAGAGTCAACAGAAAGAAATCATGCTGACAGACAGTCTCATCGTCTTCTTGGTCTTCAGCTTCCCTCCCTTGGTCCAGGCTTTTCAACATCCTAAAAGGTTTGTTCATGTGTCTTCACTAATGACCTGGGATGAAGCCCTACAGTACTGCAGAGCAAACCACACTGACCTGGCATCTTTTCAGAACCTGGAGGAACTTAATCCTCTTGGTTTTCAGTGTAGGAACAAATGTTGGATTGGTTTTCACAGAGAAGTCAACAATCCCTACAACTGGATCTGGTCTGATGGAGAAGAAGTCAAGTTTGCAAACTGGGCTGATGGCGAACCCAATAACCTGTTTGAGAAATGTGTTATTACACGGGATATATATTGGATTGATGTACCGTGTTTTGGAAAATATGAAAGTGTGTGCTATGAATTTGAACTGACCCTGGTGAAAGAGAAGAAGACATGGGAGGAGGCTCTGGAGCACTGCAGGACACTTCAAAATGAAGTCACTTCAAACAACGACCGTCTCTACGACCTTCCACACATGCACGCTGAAAACGACATCCAGTTAGCAAAACGCATGATCAAGGATGCCCAGACCCAGGAGGTGTGGATTGGTCTACGTTACCTGGCAGGACTCTGGTTCTGGGTGAACGGATCACCTCTGGATGAGGAAAGGGCAGAAAAACTGCCTGTCTGCCCTGCTCCCATGATGCACTGTGGGACCATGTCAAAGATGGGAGGCAGATTTTCAGTCAGGGACTGTTCAGAGAGAAGGAACTTCTTCTGCTTACTTAAAGACAAGTTGCTTTGACCACATCTCAGCCGTACTTGAGCTCTACTCTGTACTTTGCTTGTATCAAAGATAAGTCGTGGTGACCTGTATTCAAGAATTTGAGGAATATATACTTTAGATTTCAGAAAGTTGTAGACAAGTTGCTATTTCAAAATGACAAATAAACACTTGCATTGAGAAAAACGTCTTCTCACTTTTTTTCTGTTACAGTGGTGTTCTTTATGTGCTTGGTCTTCTTTAAATATATATCGACACACTGACAAGTGATCAATCCAGAAAAATCAATTTTCAGTCTGAAACTATGGATGCTCTGAAGATTTGAGTGCAATGACCACAGTTTTGTGCTGGGAAAGGCAAGTGAAGAGGGAAATAAGCTGAAGTAGCAAATGTAAAAGCAGTGAAGTTGATCATGGGCAACGTCTTTACCCTAGAACACTTGAACACTATCCACTTAAAAAGTTTCATCATCACTATCATTGGGTGTGTTTTATTTGGTATAAAATACCAAATTAAAAAGAAATGCTTTTTGTTAAAATATATTGAAGTTGCACCATACATGGCAAAGTGAAGCACTATTGTTAATGTGGCTACAAACCCTGAAATGTGTGATGACGAGTTTTAATGTTAAACTGGAGATAAAGAATCACAAAACCAACCTTCACTCTCATGTCAACAACTCATCAGTGGTAACAAAGTTTACATTTTTATGACATGAAAAATCATAATTATGATTTAAAAAGTAGCTAAGTGGTGTGTCAGGGACACCCAATAAGGCATGGGATAAAATGTGTTTTTGTGAAAAAAACCTGAGATTTTATTTGCCTCAAAATAAATAAATAAATGTTCAACTCATACTTTTTGATCACTGGGCCTACAAAAGAAGACAAATGTTGTTTACCATTTAGAAGGAATTATCCAAATATCAATTTGACTGTTGTCTCCATGTTAAAAGCCTGGTTTGAATACATCCTGATGCCTTTCGCACTTATGCATTCAGCCAGGGAACATCAGAGCTCCAGACTCACTCTTTTACATTGGTTGCACTGGTGCGCCTAACTTTTATTTTTAGGTGAACCAGCACAAAATTTAGGTGCACCCAAAGTTTCTATTGTGTCATCTCTAACACCATAAGATCACACTTTTATTGCTCTCCAGAACTTTCTTACAATATTAATGATTTTTCAACAAGAATAAGGTGTAGAGAAATGCTCTTTATTTGAAGCACAATGATATATAAAAAAGGAAAATGACATGTTGAAAGTGCTTCATTGAGCTGACATTGAACATTTCAAACTAAAACATTTCAAATGAAATTAAAGCCGCAAGTGGCGACACATGGGTCCTCTCTCACGTGCGACTGACCGAGCATGTGCTAAAAATACTAGTGACTTAATTAGATCAATAAGTTTGGTCAAAGATGAATGTATAACTACTCATAAATAAATGCTGTGACTCTAAATTTAAATAATTTCTAAATCAAAATTATTTAAAATCTCCTAAATCTAATATATTTGCAGATAAATAATCAAAACTTAGATTTCAATCTATAACTAAATCACTGCCGTCTCACCCTTAAAAAAAGTCGTCTTCCTTTTGGCTGGGTTATGACCTACAGGGGTTGGACAATGAAACTGAAACACCTGCCATTTTAGTGTGGGAGGTTTCATGGCTAAATTGGACCAGCATGGTGGCCAATCTTCATTAATTGCACATTGCACCAGTGAGAGCAGAGTGTGAAGGTTCAATTAGCAGGGTCAGAGCACAGTTTTGCTCAAAATATTGCAATGCACACAACATTATGGGTGACATATCAGACTTCAAAAGAGGACAAATTGTTGGGGCACGTCTTGCTGGTGCATCTGTGACCAAGACAGCTAATCTTTGTGATGTATCAAGAGCCACGGTATCCAGGGTAATGTCAGCATATCACCAAGAAGGACAAACCACATCCTATAGGATTAACTGTGGACGCAAGAGGAAGCTGTCTGAAAGGGATGTTCGGGTGCTAACCCGGATTGTATCCAAAGAACGTAAAACCACAGCTGCCCAAATCACGGCAGAATTAATTGTGCATCTCAACTCTCCTGTTTCCACCAAAACTGTCCGTCAGGAGCTCCACAGGGTAAATATACACGGCCGGGCTGCTATAGCCAAACCTTTGGTCACTCATGCCAATGCCAAACGTTGGTTCCAATGGTGCTAGGAGCGTAAATCTTGGGCTGTGGACAATGTGAAACATGTATTGTTCTCTGATGAGTCCACCTTTACTGTTTTCCCCACATCCAGGAGAGTTACAGTGTGGAGAAGCCCAAAAGAAGTGTACCACCCAGACTGTTGTATGGCCAGAGTGAAGCATGGGGGTGGATCAGTGATGGTTTGGGGCCATATCATGGCATTCGCTTGGCCCAATACTTGTTATAGATGGGTGCGTCACTGCCAAGGACTACCGAACCATTCTGGAGGACCATGTGCATTAAATGGTTAAAACATTGTATCCTGAAGGCGGTGCCGTGTATCAGGATGACAATACACCAATACACACAGCAAGACTGGTGAAAGATTGGTTTGATGAACATGAAAGTGAAGTTGAACATCTCCAATGGCCTGCACAGTCACCAGATCTAAATATTATTGAGCCACTTTGAGGTGTTTTGGAGGAGCGAGTCAGGAAACGTTTTCCTCCACCAGCATCATGTAGTGACCTGGCCACTATTCCTACAAGAAGAATGGCTTAAAATCCCTCTGACCACTGTTAAGGACTTGTATATGTCATTTCCAAGACGAATTGACGCTGTATTGGCAGCAAAAGGAGGCCCTACACCATACTAAGAAGTTATTGTGGTCTAAAACCAGGTGTTTCAGTTTCATTGTCCAACCCCTGTACTTTCAAAATGCTGCACCTGGCGCAGGTGAGAAGCGCGCATTGACAGAAGCAGACGGCCTGCTCATAGATAGCAGAACATTAAAAGAAAAGAGGAAAAGCTGTGCAAATCAAAACGTACTGAAAAACCCAAATAGTGAGCCGGTAAGACCTTTCTAGCTTAATCCTAGCGCTCATTCATCTGTTTAATGTCGTCGCGTCAATACGCATCAAAAGTCGGAGGAAGTTGATGAATGCACCTGTTAAGGTCATTCCACAGGTGAACAGGTTCACTGGTAAAAGGTGAGTGTCATGATTGTTTTAAAAGGAGCTTTCCCAAAAGGCTCAGTCCTTCACAAGCAAAGATGGAGCCAGGTTCATCACTTTGTCAAGGATTCAAGGAGTTTTATTGTCATTCAACCCATGTAAAACATGGGTGGGACGAAATTAGGTTACCCTGGTCCCGGAGCAAGCCCAATCNTTGATGCGGGCCATGACCAATCTCTCGAAGCACTTCATGACTATCGGGGTGAGGGCCACTGGCCGATAGTCATTTAGGCCTGTCACAGTGGTGGTTTTGGGAATTGGGATTATTGTTGCCGTCTTCAGGCAGGTGGGGACAGCTGCCTGTGTGAGGGAGGTGTTAAAAATGTCCGTCAGTACCTCAGCGAGCTGGTCTGCACAGCCCTTCAGCACCCGCCCAGAGATGTTGTCGGGACCAGCAGCTTTTCGTGGGTTGATCCTCAGGAGGGTCCTCCTCACCTCTGCTGCAGTCACGCTGAGGGGCTCTTCTCCTGGTGGAGGGGTGAGTCTGTTGCTGGGAGAGGTATTTGAGTCATTGAAGCGGGCATAGAATGAGTTGAGAGCATCCGGTAGAGAGGGGTCCCTGGGGCATTGTGCACCTTTGATGTTATAGTCTGTGATGCACTTTATGCCCCTCCACATACTCCGAGGATCGTTGGAAGTTAAATGTCCCTGTATCTTCTGAGCATATGAGGCTTTGGCCCTCTTAACTCCAGCGTTCAGCTCTCTCCTAGCCGCTCTGAGTGCCGTTCTGTCACCAGACTTAAACGCAGCATCCCTGGCTCTCAGCAGAGACCGAACCTCTACATTTAACCAGGGTTTCTGGTTGGGAAAGTCTGTTATGGTCTTGGTGCTGGTGACATCCTCTGTGCACTTACTGATGTAACTGAGGACAGAAGATATATATTCCTCTAGGTTCACCTCTCCCTCTTCAGCAGCTGCCTCTCTGAAGACCTGCCAGTCCGTGCACTGAAAACAGTCCTGCAGTGCTGGGACAGCATCACTGGGCCACACCGTAATGGTCTTTCGTGTTGGTGTGTGGCGTCTGAGCAGAGGACGGTAAGTAGGGATCAGCATGATGGAGATGTGGATGTGAACAACTGCATGAGAAAATTGTCCAAGAGTTTAAGAACAATCTTTGTCACAATCATTTGCAAGGAAATAAGGGATTCCATCATCTACAGTTCATAATATAATCAGAAGATTGAGAGAACCTGGAGACATTTCTGCTGCCATGATGGTGTTGTACTATTAGAGGCTGTGATTATGCAGCTCAACAATCAAACTATGTTCAAAGAGAGAACATTTTTCAGCCTTTTCCATCAGGAGGTCATGACAGTGTGAATACCTGACACAAAACAATGCTGAATCCACATTTTTCTGTTTGCAGATTTTAGCTTTTAATGGCTGTGCTCTTAAACTTTTGTTCAGCTGATAAACAGACTATTCACCTTAGATTGTTGTTTTCAATAATTGTCTTACTTCCATTTCTTATCTTTGCATTTTGAAAGTATCCTGAGAGCCTTTTAGGATTCAACAGTGCAAAATATAAATCAGTGTGAGTTTTTCAACTGGCCTTATGATTTTGATCAGGAGTGTCCACAATCTGCTCCAAATAATGAGGGTGGTGTCAGGTTTAAATCTGTGTCATCAAGTTTCAAACAACTCCAATTCTTCTAAATGGAAGAAAAGTCATATTTACTGGGGTTATAACAGTGATTTGGGTGGCTTTGAGATTTTTTTCTCTAATCAACACTGACCTACAGAAAATTCATTTTGCAACAAAATTATCAAATTTACTGTGTCGAAGCTCTATCTCTATTCTCCTTTCTCTACTTTTTCTTCAATGTGAAATTCTACCAATATGCCAGTGCTCGTCATGCGAAACTTATCGAGCGTTTTCAACAAATACACAACTACGAAAACCAAACCCTGAGTTCAGTTTAATTTTAGGGAGATGTAGGAACACATAAAGGATGTTGGACCAAATTTTTTTTTTTTTTTTTTTGGCTTTTTGTGCCTTTATTATATAGAGGAGGACAGTGGATAGTGTCGGAAAGGGGAGAGAGAGTGGGGAGTGACATGCGGGAAATTGGCCACAGGTCGGATTCGAACCCGGGCCGCCCGCTCGAGGACATAGCCTCATGGTGCGCAGCCATATCCACTCGGCCATCCGCGCCCCTGGACCAAATTTTGAAAATATCCTAGGAAACAACAGGCTGACCAAACCTGTGATGCTTAGAAACAAAAAGTTGAGTTATCTCAGTGTCCAGACTGAGGTGACTGTTTTTACATTGTAATAGTTTATTTGAGTACAGAGGCTTTAGATGGCTTCTCTAATTTACTTAAACAAATGGAGATGGGGACAATTGAGTCCAAAGTCACATGTACTAGAATGTTTCTCGAAGCATGATCTGATTTCTTGATCTCCTCTTATTCTTACAATTTACTTTAAAACTTCTCTGGGTCAAAGCTTCTTTCAGGAAAACTTTGTTCTCTATGACACGTTGGGCTGTTTTTTACCCCTTGAGTGGGATCTAGTTGAAACACTGGACTGATTATGATTCAAAAATTTAGGGACCATTGGGTTGTCTTGAAACATCCTTCATTCATCTAATATATTTCAAGTGTCATTTGAGTAAAAATCATATGTTGATTCCATGTTGGGTTTTAGTTTCCATTCATTTGGTTATTAGTTTTAACCTGTTGAGCAAATATATCTCTAACCCTGAATTAAATCTTACCTATTCTCACATGGTGTGTTTGTGTGTGTGTGTGTGTGTGTGTGTGTGTGTGTGTGTGTGTGTGTGTGTGTGTGTGCATTACAGGCATGTGCGTNTTTTTTTTTTTTTTTTTTTTTAATTGAGGTATTTAACCTCTGACAGCCAGAGAGCTGAGACAGAGTCAACAGAAAGAAATCATGCTGACAGACAGTCTCATCGTCTTCTTGGTCTTCAGCTTCCCTCCCTTGGTCCAGGCTTTTCAACATCCTAAAAGGTTTGTTCATGTGTCTTCACTAATGACCTGGGATGAAGCCCTACAGTACTGCAGAGCAAACCACACTGACCTGGCATCTTTTCAGAACAAGGAGGAACTCAATTCAGTTGGTAATCTGTGTTGGAACCTCTGCTGGATTGGTTTTCACAGAGAAGTCAACAATCCCAACAACTGGATCTGGTCTGATGGAGAAGAAGTCAAGTTTGCAAACTGGGCACAGGGTGAACCCAATGCCCTGGTTGAGAAATGTGCTGTTACATGGGATATACGTTGGGTTGACAGACAGTGTTCTGTAAAATTTGAAAGTGTGTGCTATGAATTTGGTCTGACCCTGGTGAAAGAGAAGAAGACATGGGAGGAGGCTCTGGAGCACTGCAGGACACTTCAAAATGACACCACATCAAACAACGACCGTCTCTACGACCTTCCACACATGCACGCTGAAAACGACAACCAGTACGCCAAAGACATGATCAAGGATGCCCAGACCCAGGAGGTGTGGATTGGTCTACGTTACCTGGCAGGACTCTGGTTCTGGGTGAACGGATCACCTCTGGATGAGGAAAGGGCAGAAAAACTGCCTGTCTGCCCTGCTCCCATGATGCACTGTGGGACCATGTCAAAGATGGGAGGTAGATTTTCAGTCAGGGACTGTTCAGAGAAAAGGAACTTCTTCTGCTTACTGAGAAACAAGTTGCTTTGACCACATCTCACCAATAGTAGCTTCTGGTTAATCAAGGAGGGGAAGCTCAATTTCTTTTTTTTCCTAGCCTACATAATAACTATAAATTTATTTATATAGCACTTTTCAAAACAATGTTACAGAGTGCTTCCCATAAAATAAAATGAACATTGAAAAGAAACAAAAGAGAGAAATAAAAGGGAGAAATAAAATAAAAATATGAGTTAGAGTAGAGGAAAAACAGCAACTATATAAAAATACATGTACAGTCCTTAGCGTAATGAGTACACCCCCTTTGAAAAGAAAAATTTAATCAATACCTCAACGAACACAAGAAAAATTCCTAAAATTTTGACAAAACCAAGTTTCATTGAACATTTGCTTCACTCACAACGTGAAAGTAAGATTAATAATATAACTTAAGTTACAAAATCATCAGTTTTACTCAAAAAAGCTGATGCAGAAATGAATACACCCCACAACAAAAACTACTACATCTAGTATTTTGTATGACCGCCACTGTATATAAAAGTCTGAAACCACCACCAAAAAGAATAAGAAAAATATTGGAAAAATGAAAACCAAAAATGTTAAAACAAATTAAATAAGGAAAGAGAGAGGATTTAGGACATCACAAATGTGTCTGTTGTCTGTTTGTTTATTTGTATGTAAATTCCTATCTCTTTTCTGTTTCTAGAGGTTTTTAACAAAGACAAAGTCACTGGGGTTGTTGGTATCAGGTCAGAACAACGGAATGAGACAATTGGAAAATACTCTGGCGGGTGTAAAAACTTTAAGACCACTGATTTGCTCATTTTGCTGTCAATCAAAAAGGGATTCCACCTCAGGCAGATCATCCAATCATCATGCAGCAGCTGAGCTTCCAGGCCTGCCCACTGCCCCATAGACCCCCAGAGAGGCAGAGCTTCCAATGGGCGGGACAAAGCTCGGCATTTATCCAATGACCATCCAGTTTCGAGCGGTGGAACAACCCACTGTATGCTTCCTCACAGACGCCCAAGAAAGCTCAGCTTCTGTCTGTGTGAAACACTGTGAATCTGCAGGGATGAATGAGAAAGAGCCGGTTTTCTGTGATAGCCTATGTAGCTGATTCTGAACAAAAGATGAACACGTTCTTGCGCTTATTTAGTAAATGAAATCTACACACAGTGGTAGCCTACATATTTCACCACTTTTTTTTTTTTTTTTTAATTTACATTTTAGGGGTAGCAGAGCTTCTCTTGCAGTCTCAGAGCAATCACCACTGCATCTCAGCCATACTTGAGCTCTACTCTGTACATTGCTTGTATCAAAGATGAGTAGTGGTGACCTGTATTCAATAATTTGAGGAAGTTATACTTTAGATTTCAGAAAGTTGTAGACAAGTTGCTATTTCAAAATGACAAATAAACACATTGAGAAAAACATCTTGCTTGCTCTTCATTTAAATATGTATCAATACACTCACAAGATATCAATCCATAAAAATCCATTTTCAGTCTCAAGTTATGAAAGCTCTAAAGATTTAAGTGCAGTGATCAAAACCTAAATTCCCCCTCCCATGTCATGAGAGTACTTGGTGCCTTCCAATGAGCTGGCTTTAGCATAAATGAGTCAGAGCCTTTAATTTAAGCCTGCTGCTCCTGTCAGGAAGTGCTCTCTCTCTCCCAGCAGTCAGGTAAAGACAAAGACAAAGAAATAAGGATTGGCAAATCTTGACATTATTTGAGGTAACGTTTCTTCATTATGTGCTGCACTTACACATTTTTCTTGGTGGATATTTCACAGCATGTGGTTGTTGGTTGATGATGAGCTGATTTCAAAACATATATCAACTGTCTCTAGACCGGGAAAGAAAACTTCCTCTGTCTTGACTCGTCTCACTCAGATGATGACGTATGGTCTGAGCTGAAATTTCTGCTCCCTGGGTCTGCAGCACAGCTAGAATTTGTGTGGAAGTTGTCTGAGAATGTTTATCTAATACCATTTTAACTATACTTTGTTGCATTCTTTTGACAATTTTTCTCTTTGAAAAATATTGGAAATATTGGAAAAGTAATTCTTCAAAAAATTAGGTACCACATGGCTGTCCTGAAACATCCTTCATTCATGTAAGATTTTTCAAGTGTCATTTGTGTAAAAATTATATTCTGATTCCATGTTGGGTTTTAAGTTTCATACATTTGGTTATCAGTTTAAACCTGTCAAGCATACATTCTCAAAAAGGGCTTTTGTCTAACCCTGAGTTAAATGTTATCTATTATCACATGGTGTGTGTGTGTGTAAGTGTGTGTGTGTGTGTGTTTAAGCATGCTCATGTATTGTCGGTCTAGACTCCTCCCATGTTAATGTGAGTGATCTGATTGGTTGAACTGGTCTTAGATCAGTTCTCATTGGTCTTGAAAAAGAATGTTCCCTCTCATTGTGGAAAAGCCAAACACACCCTTTTGATTTGTTTATTTATTTTATTTATTTTTAAATTGAGGTATTTAACCTCTGACAGTCAGAGAGCTGAGACAGAGTCAACAGAAAGAAATCATGCTGACAGACAGTCTCATCGTCTTCTTGGTCTTCAGCTTCCCTCCCTTGGTCCAGGCTTTTCAACATCCTAAAAGGTTTGTTCATGTGTCTTCACTAATGACCTGGGATGAAGCCCTACAGTACTGCAGAGCAAACCACACTGACCTGGCATCTTTTCAGAACTGGGCAGAACTTAATCCATTTGGTTTTCAGTGTAGGAACAAATGTTGGATTGGTTTTCACAGAGAAGTCAACAATCCCTACAACTGGATCTGGTCTGATGGAGAAAAAGTCAACTTTGCAAACTGGAAAATAGGCGAACCCAATTCCCTGTCTGAGGAATGTGCTGTAACATGGGATATACGTTGGATTGACGTAATGTGTTTTAGAAATTATGAAAGTGTGTGCTATGAATTTGGTCTGACCTTGGTGAAGGAGAAGAAGACATGGGAGGAGGCTCTGGAGCACTGCAGGACACTTCAAAATGACGCCACTTCGAACAGCGACGCTCTCTACGACCTTCCACACATGCACGCTGAAAACGCCAACCAGTACGCCAAAGACATGATCAAGGATGCCCAGACCCAGGAGGTGTGGATTGGTCTACGTTACCTGGCAGGACTCTGGTTCTGGGTGAACGGATCACCTCTGGATGAGGAAAGGGCAGAAAAACTGCCTGTCTGCCCTGCTCCCATGATGCACTGTGGGACCATGTCAAAGATGGGAGGTAGATTTTCAGTCAGGGACTGTTCAGAGAGAAGGAACTTCTTCTGCTTACTTAAAGACAAGTTGCTTTGACCACATCTCAGCCGTACTTGAGCTCTACTCTGTACTTTGCTTGTATCAAAGATCAGTTGTTGTGACCTGTATTCAAGAATTTGAGGAAGTTATACTTTAGATTTCAGAAAGTTGTAGAGAAGTTGCTATTTCAAAATGAAAAATAAACACCTAGAGAAAAAAACATCTTCTCACTTATTGTCTGTTACAGAGGTTTTCTTTATATGCTTGGTCTTCTTTAAATATATATCAACACACTGACAAGTGATCAATCCAGAAAAATCAATTTTCAGTCTCAAATTATGGATGCTCTGAAGATTTGAGTGCAATGACCAAAGTTTTGTGTTGGGAAAGGCGAGTGAAGAGAGAAATAAGCTGAAGTAGCAAATGTAAAAGCAGTGAAGTTGATCATGGGCAACGACTTAACCCTAGAACACTAGAACACTATCCACTTAAAAAGTTTCATCATCACTATCATTGGGTGTGTTTTATTTGGTATAAAATACCAAATTAAAAAAAAAAATGCTTTTTGTTAAAATATATTGAAGTTGAACAATACATGGCAAAGTGAAGCACTATTGTTAAATGTGGCTTCAAACCCTGAAATGTGTGATGACGAGTTTTAATGTTAAACTGGAGATAAATGATCACAAAACCAACCTTCTCTCTCATGTCAACAACTCATCAGTGGAAACAAAGTTTACATTTTTATGACATGAAAAATCATAATTATGATTTAAAAAGTAGCTAAGTGGTGTGTCAGGGACCACGCAGTAAGGCATGGGATAAATTGTGTTTTTGAGAAAAAAACTGAGATTTTATTTGCCTCAAAATAAATAAATAAATGTTCAACTCATACTTTATGATCACTGGGCCTACAAAAGAAGACAAATGTTGTTTACCATTTAGAAGGAATTATCCCAATATCAATTTGACTGTTGTCTCCATGTTAAAAGCCTGGTTTGAATACATCCTGATGCCTTTCGCACTTATGCATTCAGCCAGGGAGGAGAACTCACATCAGGGCTCCAGACGAACTCTTTTGCATTGGTTGCACTGGTGCGCCTAACTTTTATTTTTAGGTGAACCAGCACAAAATTTAGGTGCACCCAAAGTTTCTGTTGTGTCATCTTTAACACCATAAGATCACACTTTTATTGCTCTCCAGAACTTTCTTACAATATTAATGATTTTTCAACAAGAATAAGGTGTAGAGAAATGCTCTTTATTTGAAGCACAATGTTATATAAAAAGGAAAATGACATGTTGAAAGTGCTTCATTGAGCTGACATTGAACATTTCAAACTAAAACATTTCAAATGAAATTAAAGCCGCAAGTGGCGATACACGGGCCCTCACTCATGTGCGACAGTCCAACAGCTAAAAATACTTGTGACTTAATTAGATTAATAAGTATGGTCAAAGAAAGACGTATCACTACCCATAAATAAATGTTGCGACTATAAATTCAAATAATTTCTAAATCAAAATTATTTAAAATCTCCTAAATCTAACTTATTTGAAGATAAATAATCAAAACTTAGATTTCAATCTATAACTAAATCACTGCTGTCTTACCCTTAAAAAAAGTCGTCTTCCTTTTGGCTGGGTTATGACCTACTTTCAAAATGCTGCACCTGGCGCAGGTGAGAAGCGCGCATTGACAGAAGCAGACGGCCTGCTCATAGATAGCAGAACATTAAAAGAAAAGAGGAAAAGCTGTGCAAATCAAAACGGACTGAAAAACCCAAATAGGGAGCCGGTAAGACCTTTCTAGTTTAATCCTAGCGCTCATTCATCTGTTGAATGTCGTCGCATCAATACGCAACAGAAGTCGGAGGAAGTTGATGAATGCACCTGTTAAGGTCATTCCACAGGTGAACAGGTTCACTGGTAAAAGGTGAGTGTCATGATTGGTGTAAAAAGAGCATCCCCAAAAGGCTCAGTCCTGCACAAGCAAAGATGGAGCCAGGTTCATCACTTTGTCAACAACTGCATGTGAAAATAGTCTAAGAATTTAAGAACAATCTTTGTCACAATCATGTGCAAGGAAATAAAGGATCCATCATCTACAGTTCATAACATAATCAGAAGATTCAGAGAACCTGGAGACATTTCTGCTGCCATGATGGTGTTGTATTGTGAGAGGCTGTGATCATGCAGCTCAACAATCTGACTACGTTCAAAGAGAGAATATTTTTCAGCCTTTACCATCAGGAGGTCATGACAGTGTGATTACCTGACAGAAAACAATGCTGAATCCACTTTTTCTGTTTGCAGATTTTAGCTTTTAATGGCTGTGCTCTTAAACTTTTGTTCAGCTGATGAACAGACTATTCACCTTTTAGATTGTTGTTTTTAATTGTTGTCTTACTTCCATTTCTTTTCTTTGCATTTTGAAAGTATCCTGAGAGCCTTTTAGGATTCAACAGTGCAAAATATAAATCAGTGTGAGTTTTTCAACTAGCCTTGAGATTTTGATCAGGAGTGTCCACAATCTGTTCCAAATAATGAGGGTGGTGTCAGGTTCAAATCCCTGTCATCAAGTTTCAAACAACTCCAATTCTTCTGAATGGAAGAAAAGTCATATTTACTGGGGTTATAACAGTGATTTGGGTAGCTTTGAGATTTTTTCTCTAATCAACACTGACCTACAGAAAATTTATTTTGCAACAAAATGATCAAGTTTACCGTGTCTAAAGGGCACTATCTCTATTCTCCATTCTTTCCTTTTTCCTTAATGTGAAATTCTACCAATGTGTAAGTGTTCTTCATGCTAAACTTATCAAGCTGTTTAAACCAATACATGACCAAACAAAGACCAAACCCTGAGCTCAATTTAATTTTAGGGAGATGTAGGAACACACAAAGGATGTTGGACCAAATTTCTAAAATATCCAAAGAATGTAGGGACAACAGTCTGACCAATTGTTTGACAAACCTGTGATGCTTAGAAACAAAAAGTTGAGTTATCTCAGTGTCCAGACTGAGGTGACTGTTTTTACATTGTATTAGTTTATTTGAGTACAGAGGCTTTAGATGGCTCCTTTAATTTACTTAATCAAATGGAGACAGAGACAATTGAGTCCAAAGTCACATGTACCAGAATGTTTCTCGAAGCATGATCCAATTTGTTGTTCCCTTCTTTTTACAATTTACTTTAAAGCTTTTCTGGGTCAAAGCTTCTTTCAGGAAAACTTTGTTCTCTATGACACGTTGGGCTGCTGTAATATCCCTTGAGTGGGATCTAGTTGAAATATTGGAATAATAATTATTCAAAAAATTAGGTATCACATGGTTGTCCTGAAACATCCTTTATTCATGTAAGATTTTTCAAGTGTCATTTGCATGAAAAGTATATTCTGATTTCATGTTGCTTTTTAGGTTCCATACATTTGGTTATTAGTTTAACCTGTAAGCATCTGTTTTCAAAAATCTTCTCTAACCCTGAGTTAAATTTTGTCTCTTCTCACGTGTGTGTGTGTGTGTGTGTGTGTGTGTGTGTGTTTGTGTGTGTGTGTGTGTGTGTGTGTGTGTGTGTGTTTGTGCATGCGTGCTTGAAATACAGGCTCATGTGTTGCGTCTGTCTAGACTCCACCCATGTTCATGTAAGTGATCTGATTGGTTCAACTGGTGTTAGATCAGTTCTCATTGGTCTTGAAAAAGAACGTTTCCTCTCTTTGTGGAAAAGCCAAACACACCCTTTTGATTTGATTATTTATTTTATTTATTTTTAAATTGAGGTATTTAACCTCTGACAGCCAGAGAGCTGAGACAGAGTGAACAGAAAGAAATCATGCTGACAGACAGTCTCATCGTCTTCTTGGTCTTCAGCTTCCCTCCCTTGGTCCAGGCTTTTCAACATCCTAAAAGGTTTGTTCACGTGCCTTCACTAATGACCTGGGATGAAGCCCTACAGTACTGCAGAGCAAACCATACTGACCTGGCATCTTTTCAGAACCTGGAGGAACTTAATTCAGTTGGTAATCTGTGTTGGAACAAATGTTGGATTGGTTTTCACAGAGAGGTCAACAATCCCAACAACTGGATCTGGGCTGATGGAGAAGAAGTCAAGTTTGCAAACTGGAATCGTGGCGAACCCAATGCCCTGTCTGAGGAATGTGCTGTTACACATGGTGTAGGTTGGGTTGACTTATGGTGTTTTGATCAATATGAAAGTGTGTGCTATGAATTTGGTCTGACCTTGGTGAAAGAGAAGAAGACATGGGAGGAGGCTCTGGAGCACTGCAGGACACTTCAAAATGAAGCCACTTCAAACAACGACCGTCTCTACGACCTTCCACACATGCACGCTGAAAACGACAACCAGTACGCCAAAGACATGATCAAGGATGCCCAGACCCAGGAGGTGTGGATTGGTCTACGTTACCTGGCAGGACTCTGGTTCTGGGTGAACGGATTCCCTCTGGATGAGGAAAGGGCAGAAAAACTGCCTGTCTGCCCTGCTCCCATGATGCACTGTGGGACCATGTCAAAGATGGGAGGTAGATTTTCAGTCAGGGACTGTTCAGAGAGAAGGAACTTCTTCTGCTTACTTAAAGACAAGTTGCTTTAACCACATCTCAGCTGTACTTGAGCTCTACTCTGTACTTTTCTTGTATCAAAGATAAGTAGTGGTGACCTGTATTCAAGAATTTGAGGAAGTTATACTTTAGATATCAGAAAGTTGTAGACAAGTTGCTATTTCAAAATGAAAAATAAACACCTAGAGAAAAAAACATCTCCTCACTTATTTTCTGTTACAGAGGTTTTCTTTATGTGCTTGGTCTTCATTTAAATATTTATCAACACGCTGACAAGTGATCAATCCAGAAAAATCCATTTTCAGTTTCAAATTATGGATGCTCTGAAGATTTGAGTGCAATGACCAAGGTTTTGTGTTGGGAAAGGCGAGTGAAGAGAGAAATAAGCTGAAGTAGCAAATGTAAAAGCAGTGAAGTTGATCATGGGCAACGACTTAACCCTAGAACACTTGAACACTAGAACACTATCCACTTAAAAAGTTTCATCATCACTATCATTGGGTGTGTTTTATTTGGTATAAAATACCAAATTTAAAAAAAAAAAATGCTTTTTGTCAAAATATATTGAAGTTGAACAATACATGGCAAAGTGAAGCACTATTGTTAATGTGGCTTCAAACCCTGAAATGTGTGATGACGAGTTTTAATGTTAAACTGGAGATAAATGATCACAAAACCAACCTTCACTCTCATGTCAACAACTCATCAGTGGAAACAATGTTTACATTTTTATGACATGTAAAATCAAAATTATGATTTAAAAAGTAGTTAAGTGGTGTGTCAGGGACCACGCAGTAAGGCATGGGACAAAATGTGTTTTTGTGAAAAAAACTGAGATTTTATTTGCCTCAAAATAAATAAATAAATGTTCAACTCATACTTTTTGATCACTGGGCCTACAAAAGAAGACAAATGTTGTTTACCATTTAGAAGGAATTATCCCAATATCAATTTGACTGTTGTCTCCATGTTAAAAGCCTGGTTTGAATACATCCTGATGCCTTTCGCACTTATGCATTCAGCCAGGGAGGAGAACTCACATCAGGGCTCTAGACGAACTCTTTTGCATTGGTTGCACTGGTGCGCCTAACTTTTATTTTTAGGTGAACCAGCACAAAATTTAGGTGCACCCAAAGTTTCTATTGTGTCATCTCTAACACCATAAGATCACACTTTTATTGCTCTCCATAACTTTCCTACAATATTAATGATTTTTCAACAAGAATAAGGTGTAGAGAAATGCTCTTTATTTGAAGCACAATGTTATATAAAAAAGGAAAATGACATGGTGAAAGTGCTTCATTGAGCTGACATTGAACGTTTCAAACTAAAACATTTCAAACATTTCAAATGAAATTAAAGCCGCAAGCGGCGATACACGGGTCCTCGCTCATGTGTGACAGTCCGAGCATGTGCTAAAAATACTAGTGACTTAATTAGATCAATAAGTTTGGTCAAAGATAAACGTATAACTACTCATAAATAAATGCTGCGACTCCAAATTTAAATAATTTCTAAATCAAAATTATTTAAAATCTCCTAAATCTAACTTATTTGCATATAAATAATCAAAACTTAGATTTCAATCTATAACTAAATCACTGCTGTCTCACCCTTAAAAAAAATCGTCTTCCTTTTGGCTGGGTTATGACCTACTTTCAAAATGCTGCACCTGGCGCAGGTGAGAAGCGCGCATTGACAGAAGCAGACGACCTGCTCATAGATAGCAGGACATTAAAAGAAAAGAGGAAAAGCTGTGCAAATCAAAACGGACTGAAAAACACAAATAGGGAGCAGGTAAGACCTTTCTAGCTTAATCCTAGCGCTCATTCATCTGTTGAATGTCGTCGCGTCATTACGCAACAAAAGTCGGAGGAAGTTAATGAATGCACCTGTTAAGGTCATTCCACAGGTGAACAGGTTCACTGGTAAAAGGTGAGTGTCATGATTGTTTTAAAAGGAGCTTTCCCAAAAGGCTCAGTCCTTCACAAGCAAAGATGGAGCCAGGTTCATCACTTTGTCAAGGATTCAAGGAGTTTTATTGTCATTCAACCCATGTAAAACATGGGTGGGACGAAATTAGGTTACCCTGGTCCCGGAGCAAGCCCAATCATAGAAATGAGAATAATAAATATATACAAATATGCAATAAAAAAGAGAATATAAGAAGAACACAATCAACTAGCCTTTTTAACAAATAGACAGAATGAAATAATTAACTGTGCAAAAATTGCAGTGTTCATTTGTCGGGGGGGCACTAAAGGGGACCACCAGAGTTCAACAGTCTCACAGCTTCAGGAAAGAAGCTGTTCCTCAGTCTGGTAGTCCTGCTCTTGATGCTCCGCAGCCTCCTGCCTGAGGGGAGAGGGACAAACAGAGCATGTGCGGGATGGGTGGGGTCTTTCATGATGCAGGAGGCCCGTTTCCTGCATCTGGAGGAGTA
>RPOG01003205.1:0-27119 GCA_008086565.1 Thalassoma bifasciatum | reverse complement strand
CGCTGGTGTGCCTTCCTGACCAGAGAGGAAGTGTTGGTGCTCCAGGTGAGGTCGTCCCAGATGTGCACGCCCAGATACTTGTAGCTGGAGACCACTTCCACCGCTGTTCCTCCGATGTGCAGGGGAGGGAGGAGATGTCTGCTCCTTCTGAAGTCCACGATCATCTCCTTCGTCTTCTTCACATTGATGCAGAGGTTGTTGTCTCTGCACCAGCCCTCCAGGTGTTCCACCTCCTTCCTGTAGTCGGACTCGTCATTGTTTGTGATGCGTCCAATCACAGCAGTGTCGTCTGCGAACTTCACAATCAGACAGCTCGGGCTTATCGCTGAGCAGTCATATGTGAGCAAGGTGAACAGGAGGGGGCTCAGCACACAGCCGGGATCAGCATGATGGAGATGTGGATGTGAAAAACTGCATGAGAAAATTGTCCAAGAGTTTAAGAACAATCTTTGTCACAATCATTTGCAAGGAAATAAGGGATCCATCATCTACAGTTCATAATATAATCAGAAGATTGAGAGAACCTGGAGACATTTCTGCTGCCATGGTGGTGTTGTATTGTGAGAGGCTGTGATTATGCAGCTCAACAATCTGACTACGTTCAAAGAGAGAACATTTTTCAGCCTTTACCATCAGGAGGTCATGACAGTGTGAATACCTGACAGAAAACAATGCTGAATCCACATTTTTCTGTTTGCAAATTTTAGCTTTTAATGGCTGTGCTCTTAAACTTTTGTTCAGCTGATGAGCAGACTATTCACCTTAGATTGTTGTTTTCAATAATTGTCTTACTTCCATATCTTTTCTTTGCATTTTGAAAGTATCCTGAGAGCCTTTTAGGATTCAACAGTGCAAAATATAAATCAGTGTAGTTTTTCAACTGGCCTTATGATTTTGATCAGGAGTGTCCACAATCTGCTCCTAATAATGAGGGTGGTGTCAGGTTTAAATCTGTGTCATCAAGTTTCAAACAACTCCAATTCTTCTAAATGGAAGAAAAGTCATATTTACTGGGGTTATAACAGTGATTTGGGTGGCTTTGAGATTTTTTCTCTAATCAACACTGACCTACAGAAAATTCATTTTGCAACAAAATTATCAAATTTACTGTGTCGAAGCTCTATCTCTATTCTCCTTTCTCTACTTTTTCTTCAATGTGAAATTCTACCAATATGCCAGTGCTCGTCATGCGAAACTTATCGAGCGTTTTCAACAAATACACAACTACGGAAACCAAACCCTGAGTTCAGTTTAATTTTAGGGAGATGTAGGAACACATAAAGGATGTTGGACCAAATTTTGAAAATATCCTAGGAAACAACAGGCTGACCAAACCTGTGATGCTTAGAAACAAAAAGTTGAGTTATCTCAGTGTCCAGACTGAGGTGACTGTTTTTACATTGTAATAGTTTATTTGAGTACAGAGGCTTTAGATGGCTTCTCTAATTTACTTAAACAAATGGAGATGGAGACAATTGAGTCCAAAGTCACATGTACCAGAATGTTTCTCGAAGCATGATCTGATTTCTTGTTCTCCTCTTATTCTTACAATTTACTTTAAAACTTCTCTGGGTCAAAGCTTCTTTCAGGAAAACTTTGTTCTCTATGACACGTTGGGCTGCTTTTTACCCCTTGAGTGGGATCTAGTTGAAACACTGGACTGATTATTATTCAAAAATTTAGGGACCATTGGGTTGTCTTGAAACATCCTTCATTCATCTAATATATTTCAAGTGTCATTTGAGTAAAAATCATATTTTGATTCCATGTTGGGTTTTAGGTTCCATGCATTTTGTTATTAGTTTTTAACCTGTTGAGCAAATATATCTCTAACCCTGAATTAAATCTTATCTATTCTCACATGGTGTGTTTGTGTGTGTGTGTGTGTGTGTGTGTGTATATTACAGGCATGTGCGTAATGTCTGTCTAGACTCCTCCCATGTTAATGTGAGTGATCTGATTGGTTGAAATGGTGTTAGATCAGTTCTCATTGGTTGTAAAAAGAGTGTTCCCTCTCATTGTGGAATAGACAAACACAACTTTTAATTCTTTTTTTTTTTTTTTTTTTTAATTGAGGTATTTAACCTCTGACCTCTGACCACATCTCAACAACAGTGGCTTCTGGTTAATCAAGGAGGGGAAGCTCAATTTCTTTTTTTTCCTAGCCTACATAATAACTATAAATTTATTTATATAGCTCTTTTCAAAACAATGTTACAGAGTGCTTCACATAAATTAAAATGAACATTGAAAAGAAACAAAAGAGAGAAATAAAAGGGAGAAATAAAATAAAAATATGAGTAAGAGTAGAGGAAAAACAGCAACTATATAAAAATACATGTACAGTCCTTAGCGTAATGAGTACACTTCCTTTGAAAAGAAAAATTTAATCAATACCTCAACGAACACAAGAACAATTCCTAAAATTTTGACAAAACCAAGTTTCATTGAACATTTGCTTCACTCACAACGTGAAAGTAAGATTGATAATATAACTAAAGTTACAAAATCATCAGTTTTACTCAAAAAAGCTGATGCAGAAATGAATACACCCCACAACAAAAACTAATACATCTAGTATTTTGTATGACTGCCACTGTATATAAAAGTCTGAAACCACCACCAAAAAGAGTAAGAAAAACATTGGAAAAATGAAAACCAAAAATGTTAAAAGAAATTAAATAAGGAAAGAGAGAGGATTTAGGACATCACGAATGTGTCTGTTGTCTGTTTGTTTATTTGTATGTAAATTCCTATCTCTTTTCTGTTTCTAGAGGTTTTTAACAAAGACAGAGTCATTGGGGTTGTTGGTATCAGTTCAGAACAACGGAATGAGACACTTGGAAAATACTCTGGCGGGTGTAAAAACTTTAAGACCACTGATTTGCTCATTTTGCTGTCAATCAAAAAGGGATTCCACCTCAGGCAGATCATCCAATCATCATGCAGCAGCTGAGCTTCCAGGCCTGCCCACTGCCCCATAGACCCCCAGAGAGGCAGAGCTTCCAATGGGCGGGACAAAGCTCGGCATTAATCCAATGACCATCCAGTTTCGAGCGGTGGAACAACCCACTGTATGCTTCCTCACAGACGCCCAAGAAAGCTCAGCTTCTGTCTGTGTGAAACACTGTGAATCTGCAGGGATGAATGAGAAAGAGCCCACATCGGTTTTCTGTGATAGCCTATGTAGCTGATTCTGAACAAAAGATGAACACGTTCTTGCGCATATTTAGTAAATGAAATCTACACACAGTGGTAGCCTACATATTTCACCACTTTTTTTTTTTTTTNAATGACCTGGGATGAAGCCCTACAGTACTGCAGAGCAAACCACACTGACCTGGCATCTTTTCAGAACTGGGCAGAACTTAATCCATTTGGTTTTCAGTGTAGGAACAAATGTTGGATTGGTTTTCACAGAGAAGTCAACAATCCCTACAACTGGATCTGGTCTGATGGAGAAAAAGTCAAGTTTGCAAACTGGAAAATAGGCGAACCCAATTCCCTGTCTGAGGAATGTGCTGTAACATGGGATATACGTTGGATTGACGTAATGTGTTTTAGAAATTATGAAAGTGTGTGCTATGAATTTGGTCTGACCCTGGTGAAAGAGAAGAAGACATGGGAGGAGGCTCTGGAGCACTGCAGGACACTTCAAAATGACGCCACTTCAAACAACGACCCTCTCTTCGACCTTCCACACATGCACGCTGAAAACGACAACCAGTACGCCAAAGACATGATCAAGGATGCCCAGACCCATGAGGTGTGGATTGGTCTACGTTACCTGGCAGGACTCTGGTTCTGGGTGAACGGATCACCTCTGGATGAGGAAAGGGCAGAAAAACTGCCTGTCTGCCCTGCTCCCATGATGCACTGTGGGACCATGTCAAAGATGGGAGGTAGATTTTCAGTCAGGGACTGTTCAGAGAGAAGGAACTTCTTCTGCTTACATAAAGACAAGTTGCTTTGACCACATCACAGCCGTACTTGAGCTCTACTCTGTACTTTGCTTGTATCAAAGATAAGTAGTGGTGACCTGTATTCAAGAATTTGAGGAAGTTATACTTTAGATTTCAGAAAGTTGTAGACAAGTTGCTATTTCAAAATGAAAAATAAACACCTAGAGAAAAAAACGTCTTCTCACTTATTTTCTGTTACAGTGGTGTTCTTTATGTGCTTGGTCTTCTTTAAATATATATCAACACACTGACAAGTGATCAATCCAGAAAAATCCATTTTCAGTCTCAAATTATGGATGCTCTGAAGATTTGAGTGCAATGACCAAAGTTTTGTGTTGGGAAAGGCGAGTGAAGAGGGAAAAAAGCTGAAGTAGCAAATGTAAAAGCAGTGAAGTTGATCATGGGCAACGTCTTTACCCTAGAACACTTGAACACTATCCACTTAAAAAGTTTCATCATCACTATCTTTGGGTGTGTTTTATTTGGTATAAAATACCAAATTTAAAAAAAATGCTTTTTGTTAAAATATATTGAAGTTGAACAATACATGGCAAAGTGAAGCACTATTGTTAAATGTGGCTACAAACCCTGAAATGTGTGATGACGAGTTTTAATGTTCAACTGGAGATAAATAATCACAAAACCAACCTTCACTCTCATGTCAACAACTCATCAGTGGAAACAATGTTTACATTTTTATGACATGTAAAATCATAATTATGATTTAAAAAGTAGTTAAGTGGTGTGTCAGGGACCACGCAGTAAGGCATGGGACAAAATGTGTTTTTGTGAAAAAAACTGAGATTTTATTTGCCTCAAAATAAATAAATAAATGTTCAACTCATACTTTTTGATCACTGGGCCTACAAAAGAAGACAAATGTTGTTTACCATTTAGAAGGAATTATCCCAATATCAATTTGACTGTTGTCTCCATGTTAAAAGCCTGGTTTGAATACATCCTGATGCCTTTCGCACTTATGCATTCAGCCAGGGAGGAGAACTCACATCAGGGCTCCAGACGAACTCTTTTGCATTGGTTGCACTGGTGCGCCTAACTTTTATTTTTAGGTGAACCAGCACAAAATTCAGGTGCACCCAAAGTTTCTGTTGTGTCATCTCTAACACCATAAGATCACACTTTTATTGCTCTCCAGAACTTTCTTACAATATTAATGATTTTTCAACAAGAATAAGGTGTAGAGCAATGCTCTTTATTTGAAGCACAATGATGTATAAAAAGGAAAATGACATGTTGAAAGTGCTTCATTGAGCTGACATTGAACATTTCAAACTAAAACATTTCAAATGAAATTAAAGCCGCAAGTGGCGACACACGGGTCCTCACTCATGTGCGACAGTCCAACAGCTAAAAATACTAGTGACTTAATTAGATCAATAAGTATGGTCAAAGAAAGACGTATCACTACCCATAAATAAATGTTGCGACTATAAATTCAAATAATTTCTATATCAAAATTATTTAAAATCTCCTAAATCTAACTTATTTGAAGATAAATAATCAAAACTTAGATTTCAATCTATAACTAAATCACTGCCATCTCACCCTTAAAAAAAGTCGTCTTCCTTTTGGCTGGGTTATGACCTACTTTCAAAATGCTGCACCTGGCGCAGGTTAGAAGCGCGCATTGACAGAAGCAGACGACCTGCTCATAGATAGCAGAACATTAAAAGAAAAGAGGAAAAGCTGTGCAAATCAAAACGGACTGAAAAACCCAAATAGGGAGCAGGTAAGACCTTTCTAGCTTAATCCTAGCGCTCATTCATCTGTTTAATGTCGTCGCATCAATACGCATCAAAAGTCGGAGGAAGTTGATGAATGCACCTGTTAAGGTCATTCCACAGGTGAACAGGTTCACTGGTAAAAGGTGAGTGTCATGATTGGTGTAAAAGGAGCTTTCCAAAAAAGGCTCAGTCCTTCACAAGCAAAGATGGAGCCGGGTTCATCACTTTGTCAACAACTGCATGAAAAAATAGTCCAAGAGTTTAAGAACAATCTTTGTCATAATCATTTGCAAGGAAATAAAGGATCCATCACCTAAAGTCCATAATATAATCAGAGGATTCAGAGAATCTGGATACATTTCTGCTGCCATGATGGTGTTGTACTATTAGAGGCTGTGATTATGCAGCTCAACAATCTGACTACGTTCAAAGAGAGAATATTTTTCAGCCTTTACCATCAGGAGGTCATGACAGTGTGATTACCTGACAGAAAACAATGCTGAATCCACTTTGTCTGTTTGCAAATTTTAGCTTTTAATGGCTGTGCTCTTAAACTTTTGTTCAGCTGATGAACAGACTATTCACCTTAGATTGTTGTTTTCAATAATTGTCTTACTTCCATTTCTTATCTTTGCATTTTGAAAGTATCCTGAGAGCCTTTTAGGATTCAACAGTGCAAAATGTAAATCATTGTGAGTTTTTCAACTAGCCTTGAGATTTTGATGAGGAGTGTCCACAATCTGCTCCTAATAATGAGGGTGGTGTCAGGTTCAAATCTGTGTCATGAAGCTTCAAACAAGTCCAATTCTTCTAAATGGAAGAAAGGTCATATTTACTGGTGTTATAACAGTGATTTGGGTAGCTTTGAGATTTTTTCTCTAATCAACACTGACCTACAGAAAATTTATTTTGCAACAAAATTATCAAGTTTACCGTGTCTAAAGGGCACTATCTCTATTCTCCATTATTTCCTTTTTCCTCAATGTGAAATTCTACCAATGTGTAAGTGTTCTTCATGCTAAACTTATCAAGCCGTTTAAACCAATACATGACCAAACAAAGACCAAACCCTGAGTTCAGTTTAATTTAAAGGAGATGTAGGAACACACAAAGGATGTTGGACCAAATTTCAAAAATTTCCAAAGAATGTAGGGACAACAGTCTGACCAATTGTTTTACAAACCTGTGATGCTAAGAAACAAAAAGATGAGTTATCTCAGTGTCCAGACTGAGGTGACTGTTTTTACATTGTAATAGTTTATTTGAGTACAGAGGCTGTAGATGGCTTCTTTAATTTACTTAAACAAATGGAGATAGAGACAATTGAGTCCAAAATCACATGTACCAGAATGTGTCTCGAAGCATGATCCGATCTGTTGTTCCCTTCTTTTTACAATTTACTTTAAAGCTTTTCTGGGTCAAAGCTTCTTTCAGGAAAACTTTGTTCTCTGTGACATGTTGGGCTGCTGTAATATCCCTTGAGTGGGATCTAGTTGAAATATTGGACTGATAATTATTCAAAAAATTAGGTATCACATGGTTGTCCTGAAACATCCTTTATTCATGTAAGATTTTTCAAGTGTCATTTGTGTGAAAATTATATTCTGATTCCATGTTGCTTTGTAGGTTCCATACATTTGGTTATTAGTTTAACCTGTAAGCATCTGTTTTCAAAAATCTTCTCTAACCCTGAGTTAAATTTTATCTCTTCTCACGTGTTGTGTGTGTGTGTGTGTGTGTGTGTGTGTGTGTGTGTGTTATTTGGGGTGTTCGTGTGTGTGTGTGCATGCATGCGTGAAATACAGGCTCATGTGTTGCGTCTGTCTAGACTCCTCCCATGTTAATGTGAGTGATCTGATTGGTTGAACTGGTGTTAGGGCGTTCCCTCTCTGTGTGGGAAAGCCAAACACACCCTTTTGATTTTTTGATTTATGGTATTTTTAAAATGAGGTATTTAACCTGTGACAGCCAGAGAGCTGAGACAGAGTCAACAGAAAGAAATCATGCTGACAGACAGTCTCTTCGTCTTCTTGGTCTTCAGCTTCCCTCCCTTGGTCCAGGCTTTTCAACATCCTAAAAGGTTTGTTCATGTGNCTTCTCACGTGTTGTGTGTGTGTGTGTGTGTGTGTGTGTGTGTGTGTGTGTTATTTGGGGTGTTCGTGTGTGTGTGTGCATGCATGCGTGAAATACAGGCTCATGTGTTGCGTCTGTCTAGACTCCTCCCATGTTAATGTGAGTGATCTGATTGGTTGAACTGGTGTTAGGGCGTTCCCTCTCTGTGTGGGAAAGCCAAACACACCCTTTTGATTTTTTGATTTATGGTATTTTTAAAATGAGGTATTTAACCTGTGACAGCCAGAGAGCTGAGACAGAGTCAACAGAAAGAAATCATGCTGACAGACAGTCTCTTCGTCTTCTTGGTCTTCAGCTTCCTTCCCTTGGTCCAGGCTTTTCAACATCCTAAAAGGTTTGTTCATGTGCCTTCACTAATGAGCTGGGATGAAGCCCTACAGTACTGCAGAGCAAACCACACTGACCTGGCATCTCTTCAGAACAAGGAGGAACTTAATTCAGTTGGTTATCACTGCTGGAAAAACTGCTGGATTGGTTTTCACAGAGAAGTCAACAATCCCAACAACTGGATCTGGTCTGATGGAGAAGAAGTCAAGTTCCAACACTGGCTTATTGGTGAACCCAATTACCTGGTTGAGAAATGTGCTATTACATGGGGTATACATTGGATTGACGTACCGTGTTTTGTAAAATATGAAAGTGTGTGCTATGAATTTGGTCTGACTTTGGTGAAAGAGAAGAAGACATGGGAGGAGGCTCTGGAGCACTGCAGGACACTTCAAAATGAAGCCACTTCAAACAACGACTGTCTCTACGACCTTCCACACATGCACGCTGAAAACGCCAACCAGTACGCCAAAGACATGATCAAGGATGCCCAGACCCAGGAGGTGTGGATTGGTCTACGTTACCTGGCAGGACGCTGGTTCTGGGTGAACGGATTCCCTCTGGATGAGGAAAGGGCAGAAAAACTGCCTGTCTGCCCTGCTCCCATGATGCACTGTGGGACGATGTCAAAGATGGGAGGTAGATTTTCAGTCAGGGACTGTTCAGAGAGAAGGAACTTCTTCTGCTTACTTAAAGACAAGTTGCTTTGACCACATCTCAGCCGTACTTGAGCTCTACTCTGTACTTTGCTTGTATCAAAGATAAGTCGTGGTGACCTGTATTCAAGAATTTGAGGAAGTTATACTGTAGATTTCAGAAAGTTGTAGACAAGTTGCTATTTCAAAATGACAAATAAACACCTAGAGAAAAAAACATCTCCTCACTTATTTTCTGTTACAGTGATGTTCTTTATGTGCTTGGTCTTCATTTAAATATATATCAACACGCTGACAAGTGATCAATCCAGAAAAATCCATTTTCAGTCTCAAATTATGGATGCTCTGAAGATTTGAGTGCAGGGACCAAGGTTTTGTGTTGGGAAAGGTGATTGAAGAGGGAAATAAGCTGAAGTAGCAAATGTTAAAGCAGTGAAGTTGATCATGGGCAACAACTTAACCCTAGAACACTAGAACACTATCCACTTAAAAAGTTTCATCATCACTATCATTGGGTGTGTTTTATTTGGTATAAAATACCAAGTTAAAAAAAAAAAATGCTTTTTGTTAAAATATATTGAAGTTGAACAATACATGGCAAAGTGAAGCACTATTGTTAAATGTGGCTTCAAACCCTGAAATGTGTGATGACGAGTTTTAATGTTAAACTGGAGATAAATAATCACAAAACCAACCTTCTCTCTCATGTCAACAACTCATCAGTGGAAACAATGTTTACATTTTTATGACATGTAAAATCATAATTATGATTTAAAAAGTAGTTAAGTGGTGTGTCAGGGACCACGCAGTAAGGCATGGGATAAAATGTGTTTTTGTGAAAAAACCTGAGATTTTTTTTGCCTCAAAATAAATAAATAAATGTTCAACTCATACTTTATGATCACTGGGCCTACAAAAGAAGACAAATGTTGTTTACCATTTAGAAGGAATTATCCAAATATCAATTTGACTGTTGTCTCCATGTTAAAAGCCTGGTTTGAATACATCCTGATGCCTTTCGCACTTATGCATTCAGCCAGGGAGGAGAACTCACATCAGCACTGGTGCGCCTAACTTTTATTTTTAGGTGAACCAGCACAAAATTTAGGTGCATCCAAAGTTTCTGTTGTGTCATCTCTAACACCATAAGATCACACTTTTATTGCTCTCCAGAACCTTCTTACAATATTAATGATTTTTCAACAAGAATAAGGTGTAGAGAAATGCTCTTTATTTGAAGCACAATGATGTATAAAAAGGAAAATGACATGTTGAAAGTGCTTCATTGAGCTGACATTGAACATTTCAAACTAAAACATTTCAAATGAAATTAAAGCCGCAAGTGGCGACACATGGGTCCTCTCTCACGTGCGACTGACCGAGCATGTGCTAAAAATACTAGTGACTTAATTAGATCAATAAGTTTGGTCAAAGATAAACATATAACTACTCATAAATAAATGCTGCAACTCTAAATTTGAATAATTTCTAAATCAAAATTATTTAAAATCTCCTAAATTTAATTTATTTGCAGATAAATAATCAAAACTTAGATTTCAATCTATAACTAAATCACTGCCGTCTCAACCTTAAAAAAAGTCGTCTTCCTTTTGGCTGGGTTATGACCTACTTTCAAAATGCTGCACCTGGCGCAGGTGAGAAGCGCGCATTGACAGAGGCAGACGACCTGCTCATAGATAGCAGAACATTAAAAGAAAAGAGGAAAAGCTGTGCAAATCAAAACGGACTGAAAAACCCAAATAGGGAGCAGGTAAGACTTTTCTAGTTTAATCCTAGCGCTCATTCATCTGTTGAATGTCGTCGCGTCATTACGCAACAAAAGTCGGAGGAAGTTGATGAATGCACCTGTTAAGGTCATTCCACAGGTGAACAGGTTCACTGGTAAAAGGTGAGTGTCATGATTGTTTTAAAAGGAGCTTTCCCAAAAGGCTCAGTCCTTCACAAGCAAAGATGGAGCCAGGTTCATCACTTTGTCAAGGATTCAAGGAGTTTTATTGTCATTCAACCCATGTAAAACATGGTTGGGATGAAATTAGGTTACCCTGGTCCCGGAGCAAGCCCAATCATAGAAATGAGAATAATAAATATATACAAATATACAATAAAAAAGAAAATAAAAGAAGAACACAATCAACTAGCCTTTTTAACAAATAGACAGAATGAAATAATTAACTGTGCAAAAATTGCAGTGTTCATTTGTCGGGGGGGCACTAAAGGGGACCACCAGAGTTCAACAGTCTCACAGCTTCAGGAAAGAAGCTGTTCCTCAGTCTGGTAGTCCTGCTCTTGATGCTCCGCAGCCTCCTGCCTGAGGGGAGAGGGACAAACAGAGCATGTGCGGGATGGGTGGGGTCTTTCATGATGCAGGAGGCCCGTTTCCTGCATCTGGAGGAGTATATGTCCGTGGTAGTTGAAAGACTGCATCCCACAGTCCTCTGTGCCGCTTTCACTACCCTCTGCAGAGCCTTCTTCTCTGCCACAGAGCAGCTGCCGTGCCACACAGTGATGCAGGAACACAAGATGCTCTCCACCGCACACCTGTAGAACGCCGTCAGGACTGAGCTCCCCAGTCCGGCGCGCCTCAGCCTCCTGAGGAAGTAGAGNATTTGAGTCATTGAAGCGGGCATAGAATGAGTTGAGAGCGTCCGGCAGAGAGGGGTCCCTGGGGCATTGTGCACCTCTGATGTTATAGTCTGTGATGCACTTTATGCCCCTCCACATACTCCGAGGATCGTTGGAAGTTAAATGTCCCTGTATCTTCTGAGCATATGAGGCTTTGGCCCTCTTAACTCCAGCGTTCAGCTCTCTCCTAGCCGCTCTGAGTGCCGTTCTGTCACCAGACTTAAACGCAGCATCCCTGGCTCTCAGCAGAGACCGAACCTCTACATTTAACCTGGGTCTCTGGTTGGGAAAGAGACAATACCAGAACCACGACCACTGTAGGAGACACGTGAATGACTACATTGACTCCTGTCTTCTACATATAAGGAGATCCAAGTGGAGAGGGAGAAGTCGTCGACGGAGAGACTTCTGGACGGTCAGGCACGTGACTTTTGTCAGGACGTCACGACCCTGTCGTAGTGACCCGGTGTGGCATTAGGTCTTTCGTGTTGATGTGTGTGGCGTCTGAGCAGAGGACGGTAAGTAGGGATCAGCATGATGGAGATGTGGATGTGAACAACTGCATGAGAAAATTGTCCAAGAGTTTAAGAACAATCTTTGTCACAATCATTTGCAACAAAATAAGGGATTCCATCATCTACAGTTCATAATATAATCAGAAGATTGAGAGAACCTGGAGACATTTCTGCTGCCATGATGGTGTTGTACTATTAGAGGCTGTGATTATGCAGCTCAACAATCTGACTACGTTCAAAGAGAGAACATTTTTCAGCCTTTTCCATCAGGAGGTCATGACAGTGTGAATACCTGACACAAAACAATGCTGAATCCACATTTTTCTGATGCAGATTTTAGCTTTTAATGGCTGTGCTCTTAAACTTTTGTTCAGCTGATGAGCAGACTATTCACCTTAGATTGTTGTTTTCAATAATTGTCTTACTTCTATTTCTTATCTTTGCATTTTGAAAGTATCCTGAGAGCCTTTTAGGATTCAACAGTGCAAAATATAAATCAGTGTAGTTTTTCAACTGGCCTTATGATTTTGATCAGGAGTGTCCACAATCTGCTCCTAATAATGAGGGTGGTGTCAGGTTTAAATCTGTGTCATCAAGTTTTAAACAAGTCCAATTCTTCTAAATGGAAGAAAAGTCATATTTACTGGGGTTATAACAGTGATTTGGGTGGCTTTGAGATTTTTTCTCTAATCAACACTGACCTACAGAAAATTCATTTTGCAACAAAATTATCAAATTTACTGTGTCGAAGCTCTATCTCTATTCTCCTTTCTCTACTTTTTCTTCAATGTGAAATTCTACCAAAATGCCAGTGCTCGTCATGCAAAACTTATCGAGCGTTTTCAACAAATACACAACTACGAAAACCAAACCCTGAGTTCAGTTTAATTTTAGGGAGATGTAGGAACACACAAAGGATGTTGGACCAAATTTTGAAAATATCCTAGGAAACAACAGGCTGACCAAACCTGTGATGCTTAGAAACAAAAAGTTGAGTTATCTCAGTGTCCAGACTGAGGTGACTGTTTTTACATTGTATTAGTTTATTTGAGTACAGAGGCTTTAGATGGCTTCTCTAATTTACTTAAACAAATGGAGANATCATCTCCTTCGTCTTCTTCACATTGATGCAGAGGTTGTTGTCTCTGCACCAGCCCTCCAGGTGTTCCACCTCCTTCCTGTAGTCGGACTCGTCATTGTTTGTGATGCGTCCAATCACAGCAGTGTCGTCTGCGAACTTCACAATCAGACAGCTCGGGCTTATCGCTGAGCAGTCATATGTGAGCAAGGTGAACAGGAGGGGGCTCAGCACACAGCCTTGGGGGGAGCCGATGCTGAGGATGATGGGAGAGGAGGAGACGTCATGGATCCTCACAGACTGCGGCCTGTCTGTCAGAAAATCTAGGACCCAGTTGCACAGGGTGGAGCTCAGTCCGAGTGAGAACAGCTTTTGGGTCAGAGTCTGTGGTCTGATGGTGTTAAAGGCAGATGTGAAATCCACAAAGAGCAGGCGGACGTAAGAGTCTTTCTTTTCTATGAGGGTGAGGGCTGTGTGGACCACAGAAGAGATGGCATCCTCTGTGGATCTATTTTTCCTGTAGGCGTACTGGTGTGGGTCCACTGTGGTGCTGATTGAGTCCTTGATGCGGGCCATGACCAATCTCTCGAAGCACTTCATGACTATCGGGGTGAGGGCCACTGGCCGATAGTCATTTAGGCCTGTCACAGTGGTGGTTTTGGGAATTGGGATTTTTGTTGCCGTCTTCAGGCAGGTGGGGACAGCTGCCTGTGTGAGGGAGGTGTTAAAAATGTACCTCAGCGAGCTGGTCTGCACAGCCCTTCAGCACCCGCCCAGAGATGTTGTCGGGACCAGCAGCTTTTCGTGGGTTGATCCTCAGGAGGGTCCTCCTCACCTCTGCTGCAGTCACGCTGAGGGGCTCTTCTCCTGGTGGAGGGGTGAGTCTGTTGCTGGGAGAGGTATTTGAGTCATTGAAGCGGGCATAGAATGAGTTGAGAGCGTCCGGCAGAGAGGGGTCCCTGGGGCATTGTGCACCTCTGATGTTATAGTCTGTGATGCACTTTATGCCCCTCCACATACTCCGAGGATCGTTGGAAGTTAAATGTCCCTGTATCTTCTGAGCATATGAGGCTTTGGCCCTCTTAACTCCAGCGTTCAGCTCTCTCCTAGCCGCTCTGAGTGCCGTTCTGTCACCAGACTTAAACGCAGCATCCCTGGCTCTCAGCAGAGACCGAACCTCTACATTTAACCNGGAGGAACTTAATTCAGTTGGTAATCTGTGTTGGAACCTCTGCTGGATTGGTTTTCACAGAGAAGTCAACAATCCCAACAACTGGATCTGGTCTGATGGAGAAGAAGTCAAGTTTGCAAACTGGGCTGAGGGCGAACCCAATGCCCTGGTTGAGAAATGTGCTGTTACATGGGATATACGTTGGGTTGACAGACAGTGTTCTGTAAAATATGAAAGTGTGTGCTATGAATTTGGTCTGACCTTGGTGAAAGAGAAGAAGACATGGGAGGAGGCTCTGGAGCACTGCAGGACACTTCAAAATGACACCACATCAAACAACGACCCTCTCTACGACCTTCCACACATGCACGCTGAAAACGCCAACCAGTACGCCAAAGACATGATCAAGGATGCCCAGACCCAGGAGGTGTGGATTGGTCTACGTTACCTGGCAGGACTCTGGTTCTGGGTGAACGGATCACCTCTGGATGAAGAAAGGGCAGAAAAACTGCCTGTCTGCCCTGCTCCCATGATGCACTGTGGGACCATGTCAAAGATGGGAGGTAGATTTTCAGTCAGGGACTGTTCAGAGAAAAGGAACTTCTTCTGCTTACTGAGAAACAAGTTGCTTTGACCACATCTCACCAATAGTAGCTTCTGGTTAATCAAGGAGGGGAAGCTCAATTTCTTTTTTTTCCTAGCCTACATAATAACTATAAATTTATTTATATAGCACTTTTCAAAACAATGTTACAGAGTGCTTCCCATAAAATAAAATGAACATTGAAAAGAAACAAAAGAGAGAAATAAAAGGGAGAAATAAAATAAAAATATGAGTAAGAGTAGAGGAAAAACAGCAACTATATAAAAATACATGTACAGTCCTTAGCGTAATGAGTACACCCCCTTTGAAAAGAAAAATTTAATCAATACCTCAACGAACACAAGAACAATTCCTAAAACTTTGACAAAACCAAGTTTCATTGAACATTTGCTTCACTCACAACGTGAAAGTAAGATTGATAATATAACTAAAGTTACAAAATCATCAGTTTTACTCAAAAAAGCTGATGCAGAAATGAATACACCCCACAACAAAAACTACTACATCTAGTATTTTGTATGACCGCCACTGTATATAAAAGTCTGAAACCACCACCAAAAAGAGTAAGAAAAACATTGGAAAAATGAAAACCAAAAATGTTAAAACAAATTAAATAAGGAAAGAGAGAGGATTTAGGACATCACAAATGTGTCTGTTGTCTGTTTGTTTATTTGTATGTAAATTCCTATCTCTTTTCTGTTTCTAGAGGTTTTTAACAAAGACAAAGTCACTGGGGTTGTTGGTATCAGTTCAGAACAACAGAATGAGACACTTGGAAAATACTCTGGCGGGTGTAAAAACTTTAAGACCACTGGTTTGCTCATTTTGCTGTCAGTCAAAAAGGGATTCCACCTCAGGCAGATCATCCAATCATCATGCAGCAGCTGAGCTTCCAGGCCTGCCCACTGCCCCATAGACCCCCAGAGAGGCAGAGCTTCCAATGGGCGGGACAAAGCTCGGCATTTATCCAATGACCATCCAGCGGTGGAACAACCCACTGTTTGCTTCCTCACAGACGCCCAAGAAAGCTCAGCTTCTGTCTGTGTGAAACACTGTGAATCTGCAGGGATGAATGAGAAAGAGCCCACATCGGTTTTCTGTGATAGTCTATGTAGCTGATTCTGAACAAAAGATGAACACGTTCTTGCGCTTATTTAGTAAATGAAATCTACACACAGTGATAGCCTACATATTTCACCACTTTTTTTTTTTTTTTTTTTAATTTACATTTTAGGGGTAGCAGAGCTTCTCTTGCAGTCTCAGAGCAATCACCACTGCATCTCAGCCATACTTGAGCTCGACTCCGTATATTGCTTGTATCAAAGATGAGTAGTGGTGACCTGTATTCAAGAATTTGAGGAAGGTATAATTTAGATTTCAGAAAGTTGTAGACATGTTGCTAATTCAAAATGACAAATAAACACATTGAGAAAAACATCTTGCTTGGTCTTCATTTAAATATGTATCAATACACTCACAAGATATCAATCCATAAAAATCCATTTTCAGTCTCAAGTTAAGAATGCTCTAAAGATTTAAGTGCAGTGACCAAAACCTAAATTCCCCCTCCCATGGCATGAGAGTACTTGGTGCCTTCCAATGAGCTGGCTTTAGCATAAATGAGTCAGAGCCTTTAATTTAAGCCTGCTGCTCCTGTCAGGAAGTGCTCTCTCTCTCTCCCAGCAGTCAGGTAAAGACAAAGACAAAGAAATAAGGATTGGCAAATCTTGACATTATTTGAGGTAACGTTTCTTCATTATGTGCTGCACTTACACATTTTTCTTAGTGGATATTTCACAGCATGTGGTTGTTGGTTGATGATGAGCTGATTTCAAAACATATATCAACTGTCTCTAGACCGGGAAAGAAATTTTCCTCTGTCTTGACTCGTCTCACTCAGATGATGACGTATGGTCTGAGCTGAAATTTCTGCTCCCTGGGTCTGCAGCACAGCTAGAATTTGTGTGGAAGTTGTCTGAGAATGTTTATCTAATACCATTTNGTGTGTGTGTTTAAGCATGCTCATGTATTGTGTCTGTCTAGACTCCTCCCATGTTAATGTGAGTGATCTGATTGGTTGAACTGGTGTTAGATCAGTTCTCATTGGTCTTGAAAAAGAATGTTCCCTCTCATTGTGGAAAAGCCAAACACACCCTTTTGATTTGTTTATTTATTTTATTTATTTTTAAATTGAGGTACTTAACCTCTGACAGCCAGAGAGCTGAGACAGAGTCAACAGAAAGAAATCATGCTGACAGACAGTCTCATCGTCTTCTTGGTCTTCAGCTTCTCTCCCTTGGTCCAGGCTTTTCAACATCCTAAAAGGTTTGTTCATGTGTCTTCACTAATGACCTGGGATGAAGCCCTACAGTACTGCAGAGCAAACCATACTGACCTGGCATCTTTTCAAAACTGGGCAGAACTTAATCCATTTGGTTTTCAGTGTAGGAACAAATGTTGGATTGGTTTTCACAGAGAAGTCAACAATCCCTACAACTGGATCTGGTCTGATGGAGAAAAAGTCAAGTTTGCAAACTGGAAAATAGGCGAACCCAATTCCCTGTCTGAGGAATGTGCTGTAACATGGGATATACGTTGGATTGACGTAATGTGTTTAAGAAAATATGAAAGTGTTTGCTATGAATTTGGTCTGACCTTGGTGAAAGAGAAGAAGACATGGGAGGAGGCTCTGGAGCACTGCAGGACACTTCAAAATGACGCCACTTCAAACAACGATTGTCTCTACGACCTTCCACACATGCACGCTGAAAACGACAACCAGTACGCCAAAGACATGATCAAGGATGCCCAGACCCAGGAGGTGTGGATTGGTCTACGTTACCTGGCAGGACTCTGGTTCTGGGTGAACGGATCACCTCTGGATGAGGAAAGGGAAGAAAAACTGCCTGTCTGCCCTGCTCCCATGATGCACTGTGGGACGATGTCAAAGATGGGAGGTAGATTTTCAGTCAGGGACTGTTCAGAGAGAAGGAACTTCTTCTGCTTACTGACAGACAAGTTGCTTTGACCACATCTCAGTCGTACTTGAGCTCTACTCTGTACTTTGCTTGTATCAAAGATCAGTCGTGGTGACCTGTATTCAAGAATTTGAGGAAGTTATACTTTAGATTTCAGAAAGCTGTAGACAAGTTGCTATTGTAAAATGACAAATAAACACTTGCATTGAGAAAAACTTCTTCTCACTTATTTTCTTTTACAGTGATGTTCTTTATGTGCTTGGTCTTCATTTAAATATATATCAACACACTGACAAGTGATCAATCCAGAAAAATCCATTTTCAGTCTGAAATTATGGATGCTCTGAAGATTTGAGTGCAGGGACCAAGGTTTTGTGCTGGGAAAGGTGAGTGAAGAGGGAAAAAAGCTGAAGCAGCAAATGTAAAAGCAGTGAAGTTGATCATGGGCAACGTCTTTACCCTAGAACACTTGAACACTATCCACTTAAAATGTTTCATCATCACTATCATTGGGTGTGTTTTATTTGGTATAAAATACCAAATTTAAAAAAAATGCTTTTTGTTAAAATATATTGAAGTTGAACAATACATGGCAAAGTGAAGCACTATTGTTAAATGTGTCTACAATCAAACTTTGTCTACTCAGTTTGTGGTTTTTGTCCAGGAGGTGAACAGATCTGTTCCTGTTCCTCACAGCCCAGTGCTCAGCAACATGTCATGTCATTGTACTCACCTACCACAGTCATTTAAGACTTTTCTTTCCTTGTTTTTGCATTTTTACATCCCCATACTTTTCCTGAATTACATTATTTAACGTAATGAAGGGAGAAGAACGCACACTCTTACACCAAAACCCTGAAATGTGTGATGATGAGTTTTAATGTTAAACTGGAGATAAATGATCACAAAACCAACCTTCACTCTCATGTCAACAACTCATCAGTGGAAACAATGTTTACATTTTTATGACATGTAAAATCATAATTATGATTTAAAAAATAGCTAAGTGGTGTGTCAGGGACACCCAATAAGGCATGGGATAAAATGTGTTTTTGTGAAAAAACCTGAGATTTTTTTTTTGCCTAAAAATAAATAAATAAATGTTCAACTCATACTTTTTGATCACTGGGCCTACAAAAGAAGACAAATGTTGTTTACCATTTAGAAGGAATTATCCAAATATCAATTTGACTGTTGTCTCCATGTTAAAAGCCTGGTTTGAATACATCCTGATGCCTTACGCACTTATGCATTCAGCCAGAGAGGAGAACTCACATCAGCACTGGTGCGCCTAACTTTTATTTTTAGGTGAACCAGCACAAAATTTAGGTGCACCCAAAGTTTCTGTTGTGTCATCTCTAACACCATACGATCGCACTTTTATTGCTCTCCAGAACTTTCTTACAATATTAATGATTTTTCAACAAGAATAAGGTGTAGAGAAATGCTCTTTATTTGAAGCACAATCATATATAAAAAAGAAAATGACATGTTGAAAGTGCTTCATTGAGCTGACATTGAACATTTCAAACTAAAACATTTCAAATGAAATTAAAGCCACAAGTGGCGACACACGGGCCCTCGCTCACGTGCAACTGTCCAAGCATGTGCTAAAAATACTAGTGACTTAATTAGATCAATAAGTTTGGTCAAAGATAAACGTATAACTACCCATAAATAAATGCTGCGACTCTAAATTTAAATATTTTCTAAATCAAAATTATTTAAAATCTCCTAAATGTAATTTATTTGCAGATAAATAATCAAAACTTAGATTTCAATCTATAACTAAATCACTGCCGTCTCACCCTTAAAAAAATGTCGTCTTCCTTTTGGCTGGGTTATGACCTACTTTCAAAATGCTGCACCTGGCGCAGGTGAGAAGCGCGCATTGACAGAAGCAGACGGCCTGTTCATAGATAGCAGAACATTAAAAGAAAAGAGGAAAAGCTGTGCAAATCAAAACAGACTGAAAAACCCAAATAGGGAGCCGGTAAGACCTTTCTAGTTTAATCCTAGCGCTCATTCATCTGTTGAATGTCGTCGCATCAATACGCAACAAAAGTCGGAGGAAGTTGATGAATGCACCTGTTAAGGTCATTCCACAGGTGAACAGGTTCACTGGTAAAAGGTGAGTGTCATGATTGGTGTAAAAGGAGCTTTCCCAAAAGGCTCAGTCCTTCACAAGCAAAGATGGAGCCAGGTTCATCACTTTGTCAACAACTGCATGAGAAAAAAGTCTTAGAATTTAAGAACAATCTTTGTCACAATCATTTGCAAGGAAATAAGGGATCCATCATCTACAGTTCACAATATAATCAGAGGATTCAGAGAATCTGGATAAATTTCTGCTGCCATGATGGTGTTGTATTGTGAGAGGCTGTGATTATGCAGCTCAACAATCTGACTACGTTCAAAGAGAGAACATTTTTCAGCCTGTACCATCAGGAGGTCATGACAGTGTGAAAATCTGACAGAAAACAATGCTGAATCCACTTTTTCAGTTTGCAAATTTTAGCTTTTAATGGCTGTGCTCTTAAACTTTTGTTCAGCTGATGAACAGACTATTCACCTTTTTGATTGTTGTTTTTTAATTATTGTCTTACTTCCATTTCTTATCTTTGCATTTTGAAAGTATCCTGAGAGCCTTTTACGATTCAACAGTGCAAAATATAAATCAGTGTGAGTTTTTCAACTTGCCTTATGATTTTGATGAGGAGTGTCCACAATCTGCTCCTAATAATGAGGGTGGTGTCAGGTTCAAATCTGTGTCATCAAGTTTCAAACAACTCCAATTCTTCTAAATGGAAGAAAAGTCATATTTACTGGGGTTATAACAGTGATTTGGGTGGCTTTGAGAGCTTGTCTCTTATCAACACTGACCTACAGAAAATTTATTTTGCAACAAAATGATCAAGTTTACCGTGTCTAAAGGGCACTATCTCTATTCTCCATTCTTTCCCTTTTCCTCAATGTGAAATTCTACCAATGTGTAAGTGTTCTTCATGCTAAACTTATCAAGCCGTTTAAACCAATACATGACCAAACAAAGACCAGACCCTGAGTTCAGTTTAATTTAAGGGAGATGTAGGAACACAAAAAAGACGTTGGACCAAATTTCTAAAATATCCTGGGAATATGGGAACAACAGTCTGAGCAATTGTTTGACAAACCTGTGATGCTAAGAAACAAAAAGTTGAGTTATCTCAGTGTCCAGACTGAGGTGACTGTTTTTACATTGTATTAGTTTATTTGAGTACAGAGGCTTTAGATGGCTTCTTTAATTTACTTAAACAAATGGAGACAGAGACAATTGAGTCCAAAGTCACATGTACCAGAATGTCTCTCGAAGCATGATCCGATTTGTTGTTCCCTTCTTTTTACAATTTACTTTAAAGCTTTTCTGGGTCAAAGCTTCTTTCAGGAGAACTTTGTTCTCTATGACACGTTGGGCTGCTTTTTCCCCTTGAGTGGGACCAAGTTGAAATATTGGACTGGTAATTATTCAAAAATGTAGGTATCATATGGTTGCCCTGAAACATCCTTCATTCATGTAAGATTTGTCAAGTGTCATTTGCATGAAAAGTATATTCTGATTCCATGTTGCTTTTTAGGTTCCATACATTTGGTTATTAGTTTAACCTGTAAGCATCTGTTTTCAAAAATCTTCTCTAACCCTGAGTTAAATTTTGTCTCTTCTCACGTGTGTGTGTGTGTGTGTGTGTGTGTGTATCACACACACACACACACACACACAGTGTGTGTGTGTGTGTGTGTGTGTGTGTGTGTGTGTGTGTGTGTGCATGCGTGCTTGAAATACAGGCTCATGTGTTGCGTCTGTCTAGACTCCTCCCATGTTCATGTGAGTGATCTGATTGGTTCAACTGGTGTTAGATCAGTTCTCATTGGTCTTGAAAAAGAACGTTTCCTCTCTTTGTGGAAAAGACAAACACACCCTTTTGATTTGATTATTTATTTTATTTATTTTTAAATTGAGGTATTTAACCTCTGACAGCCAGAGAGCTGAGACAGAGTGAAAAGAAAGAAATCATGCTGACAGACAGTCTCATCGTCTTCTTGGTCTTCAGCTTCCCTCCCTTGGTCCAGGCTTTTCAACATCCTAAAAGGTTTGTTCATGTGTCTTCACTAATGACCTGGGATGATGCCCTACAGAACTGCAGAGCAAACCACACTGACCTGGCATCTTTTCAGAACTGGGCAGAACTGAATTCAGTTGGAAATCTGTGTTGGAACAAATGTTGGATTGGTTTTCACAGAGAAGTCAACAATCTCAACAACTGGATCTGGTCTGATGGAGAAGAAGTCAAGTTTGCAAACTGGAATCGTGGCGAACCCAATGCCCTGTCTGAGGAATGTGCTGTTACATATGGTGTAGGTTGGGTTGACTTATGGTGTTTTGATCAATATGAAAGTGTGTGCTATGAATTTGGTCTGACCCTGGTGAAAGAGAAGAAGACATGGGAGGAGGCTCTGGAGCACTGCAGGATACTTCAAAATGACACCACATCAAACAACGACCCTCTCTACGACCTTCCACACATGCACGCTGAAAATGACAACCAGTACGCCAAAGACATGATCAAGGATGCCCAGACCCAGGAGGTGTGGATTGGTCTACGTTACCTGGCAGGACTCTGGTTCTGGGTGAACGGATCACCTCTGGATGAGGAAAGGGCAGAAAAACTGCCTGTCTGCCCTGCTCCCATGATGCACTGTGGAACCATGTCAAAGATGGGAGGTAGATTTTCAGTCAGGGACTGTTCAGAGAGAAGGAACTTCTTCTGCTTACTGACAGACAAGCTGCTTTGACCACATCTCAGCCGTACTTGAGCTCTACTCTGTACTTTGCTTGTATCAAAGATAAGTAGTGGTGACCTGTATTCAAGAATTTGAAGAAGTTATACTTTAGATTTCAGAAAGTTGCAGACAAGTTGCTATTTCAAAATGAAAAATAAACACCTAGAGAAAAAAACGTCTCCTCACTTATTTTCTGTTACAGTGATGTTCTTTATGTGCTTGGTCTTCATTCAAATATTTATCAACACGCTGACAAGTGATCAATCCAGAAAAATCCATTTTCAGTTTCAAATTATGGATGCTCTGAAGATTTGAGTGCAGGGACCAAGGTTTTGTGATGGGAAAGGCGATTGAGGAGGGAAATAAGCTGAAGTAGCAAATGTAAAAGCAGTGAAGTTGATCATGGGCAACGTCTTAACCCTAGAACACTAGAACACTATCCACTTAAAAAGCTGCATCATCACTATCATTGGGTGTGTTTTATTTTGTATAAAATACCAAATTTAAAAAAAAAATGCTTTTTGTTAAAATATATTGAAGTTGAACCATACATGGCAAAGTGAAGCACTATTGTTAATGTGGCTACAAACCCTGAAATGTGTGATGACGAGTTTTAATGTTAAACTGGAGATAAATAATAACAAAACCAACCTTCACTCTCATGTCAACAACTCATCAGTGGAAACAATGTTTACATTTTTATGACATGTAAAATCATAATTATGATTTAAAAAGTAGTTAAGTGGTGTGTCAGGGACACCCAATAAGGCATGGGACAAAATGTGTTTTTGTGAAAAAAACCTGAGATTTTATGTGCCTCAAAATAAATAAATAAATGTTCAACTCATACTTTTTGATCACTGGGCCTACAAAAGAAGACAAATGTTGTTTACCATTTAGAAGGAATTATCCAAATATCAATTTGACTGCTGTCTCCATGTTAAAAGCCTGGTTTGAATACATCCTGATGCCTTTCGCACTTATGCATTCAGCCAGGGAACATCAGAGCTCCAGACTCACTCTTTTGCATTGGTTGCACTGGTGCGCATAACTTTTATTTTTAGGTGAACCAGCACAAAATTTAGGTGCACCCAAAGTTTCTATTGTGTCATCTCTAACACCATAAGATCACACTTTTATTGCTCTCCAGAACTTTCGTACAATATTAATGATTTTTCAACAAAAATAAGGTGTAGAGAAATGCTCTTTATTTGAAGCACAATGATATAAAAAAAGGAAAATGACATGTTGAAAGTGCTTCATTGAGCTGACATTGAACATTTCAAACTAAAACATTTCAAATGAAATTAAAGCTGCAAGTGGCGATACACAGACCCTCGCTCATGTGCAACTGTCCAAGCATGTGCTAAAAATATTAGTGACTTAATTAGATCAATAAGTTTGGTCAAAGAGTAATGTGTAACTACTCATAAATAAATGCTGCGACTCTAAATTTAAATAATTTCTAAATCAAAATTATTTAAAATCTCCTAAATTTAATTTATTTGCAGATAAATAATCAAAACTTAGATTTCAATCTATAACTAAATCACTGCCGTCTCACCCTTAAAAAAGTTGTCTTCCTTTTGGCTGGGTTATGACCTACTTTCAAAATGCTGCACCTGGCGCAGGTGAGAAGTGCGCATTGACAGAAGCAGACGACCTGCTCATAGATAGCAGGACATTAAAAGAAAAGAGGAAAAGCTGTGCAAATCAAAACGGACTGAAAAACCCAAATAGGGAGCCGGTAAGACCTTTCTAGCTTAATCCTAGCGCTCATTCATCTGTTGAATGTCGTCGCATCAATACGCATCAAAAGTCGGAGGAAGTTGATGAATGCACCTGTTAAGGTCATTCCACAGGTGAACAGGTTCACTGGTAAAAGGTGAGTGTCATGATTGTTTTAAAAGGAGCTTTCCCAAAAGGCTCAGTCCTTCACAAGCAAAGATGGAGCCGGGTTCATCACTTTGTCAAGGATTCAAGGAGTTTTATTGTCATTCAACCCATGTAAAACATGGGTGGGACGAAATTAGGTTACCCTGGTCCCAGAGCAAGCCCAATCATAGAAATGAGAATAATAAATATATACAAATATACAATAAAAAAGAGAATAAAAGAAGAACACAATCAACTAGCCTTTTTAACAAATAGACAGAATGAAATAATTAACTGTGCAAAAATTGCAGTGTTCATTTGTCGGGGGGGCACTATAGGGGACCACCAGAGCTCAACAGTCTCACAGCTTCAGGAAAGAAGCTGTTCCTCAGTCTGGTAGTCCTGCACTTGATGCTCCGCAGCCTCCTGCCTGAGGGGAGAGGGACAAACAGAGCATGTGCGGGATGGGTGGGGTCTTTCATGATGCAGGAGGCCCGTTTCCTGCATCTGGAGGAGTAGATGTCCGACCATCAACTTTCTGACGTAGGGTGTCAGGAGACACGGCGAAAGTGATGGGAGACGTCTCGGAAGAAGAGACGGTGTCTCGTCGACGGCACGGTGTGTGACTACGTCCTTGTGTTCTACGAGAGGTGGCGTGTGGACATCTTGCGGCAGTCCTGACTCGAGGGGTCAGGCCGCGCGGAGTCGGAGGACTCCTTCATCTCGCACTGGTGTGCCTTCCTGACCAGAGAGGAAGTGTTGGTGCTCCAGGTGAGGTCGTCCCAGATGTGCACGCCCAGATACTTGTAGCTGGAGACCACTTCCACCGCTGTTCCTCCGATGTGCAGGGGAGGGAGGAGATGTCTGCTCCTTCTGAAGTCCATGATCATCTCCTTCGTCTTCTTCACATTGATGCAGAGGTTGTTGTCTCTGCACCAGCCCTCCAGGTGTTCCACCTCCTTCCTGTAGTCGGACTCGTCATTGTTTGTGATGCGTCCAATCACAGCAGTGTCGTCTGCGAACTTCACAATCAGACAGCTCGGGCTTATCGCTGAGCAGTCATNAGCGTAATGAGTACACTTCCTTTGAAAAGAAAAATTTAATCAATACCTCAACGAACACAAGAACAATTCCTAAAATTTTGACAAAACCAAGTTTCATTGAACATTTGCTTCACTCACAACGTGAAAGTAAGATTGATAATATAACTAAAGTTACAAAATCATCAGTTTTACTCAAAAAAGCTGATGCAGAAATGAATACACCCCACAACAAAAACTATTACATCTAGTATTTTGTATGACCGCCACTGTATATAAAAGTCTGAAACCACCACCAAAAAGAGTAAGAAAAACATTGGAAAAATGAAAACCAAAAATGTTAAAAGAAATTAAATAAGGAAAGAGAGAGGATTTAGGACATCACGAATGTGTCTGTTGTCTGTTTGTTTATTTGTATGTAAATTCCTATCTCTTTTCTGTTTCTAGAGGTTTTTAACAAAGACAAAGTCACTGGGGTTGTTGGTATCAGTTCAGAACAACGGAATGAGACACTTGGAAAATACTCTGGCGGGTGTAAAAACTTTAAGACCACTGATTTGCTCATTTTGCTGTCAGTCAAAAAGGGATTCCACCTCAGGCAGATCATCCAATCATCATGCAGCAGCTGAGCTTCCAGGCCTGCCCACTGCCCCATAGACCCCCAGAGAGGCAGAGCTTCCAATGGGCGGGACAAAGCTCGGCATTTATCCAATGACCATCCAGTTTCGAGCGGTGGAACAACCCACTGTTTGCTTCCTCACAGACGCCCAAGAAAGCTCAACTTCTGTCTGTGTGAAACACTGTGAATCTGCAGGGATGAATGAGAAAGAGCCGGTTTTCTGTGATAGCCTATGTAGCTGATTCTGAACATCAGATGAACACGTTCTTGCGCTTATTTAGTAAATGAAATCTACACACAGTGGTAGCCTACATATTTCACCACTTTTTTTTTTTTTTAATTTACATTTTAGGGGTAGCAGAGCTTCTCTTGCAGTCTCAGAGCAATCGCCACTGCATCTCAGCCATACTTGAGCTCTACTCTGTACTTTGCTTGTATCAAAGATGAGTAGTGACGACCTGTATTCAAGAATTTGAGGAAGTTATACTTTATATTTCAGAAAGTTGTAGACAAGTTGCTATTTCAAAATGACAAATAAACACATTGAGAAAAACATCTTGCTTGCTCTTCATTTAAATATATATCAATACACTCACAAGATATCAATCCATAAAAATCCATTTTCAGTCTCAAGTTATGAATGCTCTAAAGATTTAAGTGCAGTGACAAAAACCTAAATTCCCCCTCCCATGGCATGAGAGTACTTGGTGCCTTCCAATGAGCTGGCTTTAGCATAAATGAGTCAGAGCCTTTAAATTAAGCCTGCTGCTCCTGTCAGGAAGTGCTCTCTCTCTCCCAGCAGTCAGGTAAAGACAAAGACAAAGAAATAAGGATTGGCAAATCTTGACATTATTTGAGGTAACGTTTCTTCATTATGTGCTGCACTTACACATTTTTCTTGGTGGATATTTCACAGCATGTGGTTGTTGGTTGATGATGAGCTGATTTCAAAACA
>RPOG01003204.1:0-64414 GCA_008086565.1 Thalassoma bifasciatum | reverse complement strand
ACTTATAATACAAGAGAAACTGTTTTGAGATTTTAGAGAAGCAGTAAAACAGTTTTTCACCATTGTTACTGTTGTTAAACACTGTTTTATGTTGACATCATTTACTGTTCAGCTTCCTCTATTTTAACACAAGCAGCAAATAAAAAGAGTCACATCATAGAGTGGGTCTTTTCTCTACCTGTGGCTCATACATCCATGGTGTGTCCATCCTTTTCCTCCCATCAGACTTCATAAAGATGTAGGCTGAGTAGACAGGAAGGCGGTGGCTGCTGTCATACAGGGTGGCATAGCGCAGTTTGTCTGCGTACTTCTGACAGATCCTCTTCAGAGAAGTTCCCTTTATTTCTGCCGGTGGTGTCTGCATGTAGAAGAAATGGCTGCAGTCTCTGAAGCTGTTTGAAACACTTGCACTCACCACTGTTAGCAGAGAGAAAGACAGGATGTATATGCAAAACAGCTGCATCAACACACAAGTGGAGACAGAGAAATTCACTGAAAACATGGACATTTCCTCATCACGTGGGCCTGTCATACAAACAGCAGGAGTAGAAATCAAGATGAAGAGTGTCAGGTTCAGAATGCTGTTATAGTCCTGTAGTCTAGTGGTAAGGACTGTAGAAACTCAGTATGTAAATCAACAGTAACTCATGGAGGAGCCATTGGTTGGACGGCTGGATGATCTACCCACTGTGCTTGTGCTCACATCTTAACTTGTTCAGTAATTTCTCTCATTTTACTATTTGCTTCACATTTGGAAATAGAATGACTAAAAAGTTTCTAATGAAAAAATAATTCTGAAAAAGCATTTGTTGTGTATTGGGTAAGTATTGTAACTTTGATTAAATACATTTAAGGAGTGAAAACATTTTGTTGCTTTATTTTTTAGTTCAAAGCTATCTGAACTTTGATCGTGTATCCAATAAGGCACTATGTAAAACTGTAAAAACTGCTTTTTAGACTGCAAATTGAATGACTTGACCTTTGCTCATTCCCACCTCTCTGTTTTCAATAAGACAGTTTTTAGCTCTTATTCAATTCTTAACAAAATTATGGCCTTCAACCAACCTGATTGACTTACATGGAAACAGTTGACGTAATAAATTTCATCAGAGTTGATGTCTCTATTTTGGAGTGAGCCTTTTATTTGTTTTACATCTGTTTTTAGTCTCATTTCTGTGGTAAAAAAAATAACACTGCTTTATGGCAGCCATTTGGTAAAATTCAGCATGGCAGCTCTATAGGTGTCAGGGTGAATGGAAAATGTTTGTTCTTTCTTCCAGTTGCTCATATCATATAGTTTCTACAAGTGCATGGTTTTGATCATCTCAACAAAAGCTATACAAAATCACAAAGTGAACCTGACTAAGCCAGACAGAGGGGCTCGGAGGCCTCAAATTGCAGACACTGAAAGTCAGTGTCACTGTCCCAGAGCTTTTCTCGTCAGTTGTCCAGGGGAAGCACCAGGACCCAGGAACATGTCATTCAGCAGGCAAAATAGCCAGGAGTTGAACCTAGAATCTTCTGATCCGTATTCAGATGTGTTATCCATTGCGCCACTAGCCCCTGCTGCCTTGGTTGAGACCTACCTTCCACGCTCACGTCATACAAAGCCAGTGGGCTCTGAGTGGGACAACTGCGTTTGGAAAGGCTGCTGACAAAAGCCAAGCCAAGTCATACCAGGGCTGACCAAAAGGGCCATTGGCCCATGCCCACCACTTTGAATTAATTCTGAAAAAGCAGACGGCTGCACGCACACTGGAATTTCACCAAGTAAGTCCAGCTGAGCACCTTTGCTGTGAACCTGATTCAAACTGGGGTTGCTGCGGCCACAACCCAGAGGAATGAACACTATTGGTAACAGTGGAATACAGCGCAGTCACTTCACAAAAAAAAGACAGTATGCAGGCAATGGTGAAGGAAGTGTTAGCCAAGTGGACAAACAACATCATCATCATCACACATCACACTGACTTCAAGCAAACCTGTAAGGAGTGGGCTCGTCAGGGACTTGAACCCGGGACCTCTTGCACCCAAAGCAAAAATTATACCTTTAGACCAACGTGCCAGAATATCAGCATGTTTTCAGTGAGGAGATAAAAAGTGAGAATTGACCCCAAACCATTGAAACAAAGGCACAATGTGACAGGTTAAGTGCACATGTGTTATATGAAGGTGATAGGTGCTCAGCTGGAAAGCCATGAAAGGTCACCAAGAGCTGCTGTGCCCTTTTGTGCCATTGTTAATGGGAGGCAAGTTTCAGGCTACCTGCAACACTGCCACTGGGCGGGCTCGTCCGGGATTTGAACCCGGGACCTCTCGCACCCTAAGCGAGAATCATACCCCTAGACCAACGAGCCACAAAGGGGGTCAATCCAATGAAAGATTAGAAGGTGCTCGCAATGAAAAAAAGGAGGCTTCAGTTTCCACAAGAGCTTTAGGAATCAAAGAAAAATGAACGCACAAGTCTAACACAGGCAAGTCCAGAGGGGCATTGGTGTGCAGGTGAGGGTCCACACAACGACACCTTGGGGGGCCAACCCAGGTGCTGACCACAAATCTTGTGCTCTCATTGGCAGCCGTGCTCCACTTTTGAAACACCCTAAGGGGTCAAGTTAAGACCTGGCAGCGGCTTTCTTTGGAAGGGGTTCACATTGGCCGAGCTCAGTGATGCTCTTTTAGAGCACGGAAACAGTGGTGTTACAAAGATGGAAGGGAGTGGGACATTTCAACTCCATAAAAGAGGGAAAAAATGAAGTGACCACTTAACTCCCTTTCTTCTGTATGCAGTACAGCCTGGTCACGGAGGCTGTGAGGGTTGCGGGCTCGTCCGGGATTTGAACCCGGGACCTCTCGCACCCAAAGCGAGAATCATACCCCTAGACCAACGAGCCACAAAATTGCATGTGGACCCCAAGAAAAAGGTACAAGTTCCGACTTCAGTTTTTTCACTTTTCTCGGCCTTCTGGCAAAGCTCTGGAGCTCGCCCAACTACTTTGCCTGCATCCATGTCCAAGGTGGTGACAGATAGTCAAGTTCTGAACACAAGTGAAAACCAGAGCAATGTGTGTCTCATTGGTCATGAGACAACTACCCAGTATACAAGCTGCCACGACATGCCTGTATGATTTCCCTCTTGAGCTCAACACAAGCACCCCCTAACAAGGGAGAGGCATTCTGCTATTTTGGGGCACTTTGGACACCTACTACAAGCTCCACATACAAAATGATGTGGAGTTGAGCAGGGACAGACTGTCAGAGTGGTTGTTGTGGTAGAGTGGTTAAGGCCATGGACTAGAAATCCATTGAAGTCTCCATGTGCAGGTCTGGTGCTTTTTCTTGTAACCCTTAGCCTTCAACAACAGACACTCTGAGCTTGTGAGATCCAGCCACCCCCGATGGCAACTGAGTCTTTCCAAGCTTTACAGCTCACTGTTGAGCTGTGTGTACCTTTTTCCTGTGTGCATGCTGTTAGCACTGACACATGTGGTGAGCCAGTTGAAACACCAGCAAGAGGCAAAATGCTACTCCGGGTACTTGGGGTCAGTTCTTGCAGCAGAAGACAGCGGCCATCAGAGGGCTTGGACTTATGTTCCAGAGTGCTTTACCCAGAGCTTTGCCTCCTGTGGACCTGGAACAGGATGTGCAGAGCGACGGTGGTATAGTGGTGAGCATAGCTGCCTTCCAAGCAGTTGACCCGGGTTCGATTCCCGGCCATTGCATGTGTGACATTGGGCCCTGGCGCATGGTGTCCATCCCTGCGATGAAGGTTGTCCAGGAATGAGTGCATTTTGAAAGCTGTTTTCTTAGTGACTGGAGTACATGGCCCTGCTTCTTGGCCCATGGAGGACTTTGTATGGAAAGCCTCAAATGGAGTGCTTGGGGTAACCTACAACAGGAAAAGCTGGCAGGTGAGAGAGGGCGAAGATGGGGCTCTTGGTGTGGCCCTCTGCCTTTCTCTCTGCAGAAGAAGCTATCTGACCAAACTTTGAGTGTCTATCCAATTAGGCACTATGTAAATTTCTTTTGTACTAAGAATTGAATGACTTGACTTTTGAACATTCCCACTACTCTGTTTTCAATAGGACAGTTTTAAGCCCTGTGGCAGCTTTTTGGTCAAATTCAGCATGGCAGCCTTATAGGTGTAAGGGCAAATGGAATTTTTTTGTTCTTTCGTCTGGTAACTCATACCACATAGTTTCAACAAGTGCATGGTTTTAATAATTGCAACAAATGCACAATGTGGCTGGTTAAGCGCACATGTGTTATATGAAGGCGATAGCTGCTCTGCTGGAAAGCCATGAATGGTCACAAAGAGCTGTTGTGCCCAAACTTTTTGTGCCATTGTTGGTCCCTAAGCCTCCCAACCAGAATAGTTTCACAGCGTCTGTTACTACGGTAACTGACCGAGAGCTGGAGTTACCTCTCTCTGTGAAAAAGGCTTGAGTTACCCCTCTTTCTCTGTTTGAGCTGTCTTGCTTTGTGAAATGGAAAACTCAGAGTTTCTGATTTCAGTGTTTATAGACCCAGAGTTTTCACTAAACCTGCTTTGTACTGGTCTGTACTGTGACCCTAACATGAACACTGACTTGAAGGTAGATTGCAGTAAGTGCTTTTGTTGGGATAGTTTTGCTGACCACAGTGGGTTTTGAGGACTTTGTTGTGAGAACATATGTTGTCCATGGTGAATGTGTTTTCTCAAAAACAGCCAATTTGAGCTGCCCACTCTTATCTATTGTGTTTGGTTGCTGTAAATCAAAGTGGAGAAAGAAGACCCTCATGTGACGAGGGGGTGTGATGGTCAAAGATTGCCTCTCTAGAGATGCAAATGGATACTTGATTATGAGCCATTTTCTTAAGTACTGCTTGACCAATTGTTTTGGGCAACCATCAAGAGCATTGAAACTGTAAGACCAGGAAGGAGGAGTTAAAAGCATGGTGGCAGCATAAAAACCAAGAGGGACGGGATGAGCAGACACAGATGACATCAAAGGCCCAAGACCTCAAGTCAGAAGATGTCCAGCAAAACAACTCAAGACACTTCAACAGGACAGAAGTAAGAAGAAGTGCAGGCCAGTTGACTGACCCAACTTGAGCACAGACTTGACCTCTTTGCATGTGGTAAGTGCTTCTTGTTGGGACAGTTCCACATGGCAGTTGTCATGTGGTCAAGGATGAATCAACATGAGTCAAAGGGCGCAATGACACAACCAGACCACCTCAAACAGAGACACTGGTGTTTTCTGTGTCCACAAGTGCTTCTCTTTGGGGTTGTCTTGCTGTGGGTTTTTCATGTTATGTGATATATGCTGCCAACAAAAGCCAGATCACTTTGTCTTGTCATGACTGACCATCTTGTCAGCAGCATTTCCCAAACACAAGCACTCACTTGATATTTGACTACAGTAAGTGCTACTTGTTGGGTTACTGTTGCTGAGCAGGAGAAAAGACATGATCATCTGGTTGTCAACAGATAACAATCCTTGTTATTTTCTTAAGTCTGTATCATGACCCAAACTGGAGCAGCTGTGCAGAACTTCATTGTTTGCAACTAAGAAGAGGCACAGCTCACAACCAGACCACCTCAAACAGAGACACTGATGATTGCTGTGTTCACAAGTGCTTCTCTTTGGGGTTGATTTGGTGCTGGATTTTCATGTCATGTGGTAGAGGCTTCCAAACAGAAGATATCAGTTTGGTTCATTTACTTCTCAATGTCCATTTTGTCAGCAGCATTACCCAAACACATGCACTCACTTGATACTTGACTGCAGTAAGTGCTACTTGTTGGGGTACTGTTGCTGGGCATGTGTGATAGACATGATCATCTGTTTATTGATGAAATAATCCCGCATAATTATCTCCAGTCCGAATCATGACCCAAACTGGAGCACTGGCCTGCCAGTTGAAATGAGCAAGTGCTTCCTGTTGTGGCTGTGGCACGTGCAACACACACAGAAGACACTGAAAGCGTGAAAAATGATGTCATGTGACTAGGTGTTACATCAGACAAAGATTGCCCCACCAAAGATGCAAATCAAGCTTGGTTATGGGCCATTTTCTTTATGTGAGAGCCCTCCCAAGGATCTGCAGCCATCTTTCACACCTTCAATCAGGTGACCCTACAACACTTAAAAGAGGGACAGGAGGGGGAACGACCGCCCATCAGGGCTAACGACCCTACAAACACGTAAGGAGTGAAATGGTTTCTGGTTGCATGACCACTTGTTTCACCATAGGCTGTATAAATATCTGGTACTCCACACCAGACTTTGAGAACTGAAGAATCCTGAATGAGAGATGCTACGACTTGTACTCACATGAGGTTGGTCATGTTGATATGATTTTGGCTTGTTTGTGATTTATCTTGACCTGGATGACTGAGAATATCCGCAGATTAATTTTCTGAAGCAATGCTTGATCATTTGTTTTTGGCAACTGTCAAGAGCATTGAAACTACAAGATCAGAAAGGATGAGTTTATAGCATGGTGGCAGCATGAAAACTAAGAGGGAGAAGTCATTGAACTTAACCACATCAACAGTTCCAAGAACTCAAGTCAGAAGATGTCCAGCAAAACAACTCAAGAGATTTCAACAGGACAGAAGTAAGAAGAAGTGCAGGCCAGTTGACTGACCCAACTTGAGCTCAGACTTGACCTCTTTGCTTGTGGAAAGTGCTTCTTGTTGGGACAGTTCCACATGGCAATTGTTATGTGGTCAAACATGAATCAACATGAGTTAAAGGGCGCAATGACACAACCAGACCACCTCAAACAGAGACACTGGTGTTTGCTGTGTTCACAAGTGCTTCTCTTTGGGGTTGTCTTGTTGTGGGTTTAGCATGTTATGTGGCTCAGGCTGCCAGACAGAAAATACCACCTTGTTCGTTCTTGTCAGCTATAGTTCATCCAGTTTGTCAGCAGCATTTCCCAAACACATGCACTCACTTGATATCTGACCGCAGTAAGTGCTACTTGTTGGGGTACTGTTGTTGAGCAGAAGTGAAAGACATGATCATCTCTTTGTTGAATGGCAACAATTTTTGTATCATCTCAAGTCTGTATCATGACCCAAACTGGAGCACTGGCCTGTCAGTTGAAATGGGCAAGTGCTTTTTGTTGGGGCTGTTATTAAGGACAAGAGCAGCACCAGGATTTGGAAACAGTACATCACAGTGAAAAGGTTTCTCTCAGACGACTCCAAAACGAACCACTGCTGATTTCTCCATCAAAAGTGCTTCTCTTTGGGGTTGTCTTGGAAGGAGATATACTGGTAGGTGGACAGATTTAGTCAGCTGAAAGCAAGGTGCAACCAAACTGTGACCTAATGTGCAAACTGTACAGAACTCAACAATTTCTAATGACAGTCAGCGAAGCACAGCTTTGCTCTCTTTCAGCCAAATAATAAGGGAAACACCAAACACTGGAACCTGGCCTGAACTGTGACCCTAAGATGAACACTGACTTGATAGTAGACTGCAGTAAGTGCTTTTTGTTGGGGTGGTTTATCTGACCACAGTGGGTTTGTTGAGACATTAATGTGAGAACTAACTGTGTCCCTCATGAGTGTGGTTTTTGAAAAGCAGCCAACTTTTACTGCCGAACATGAGATAAGGGCCAAAAGACGCAGTGGCACAACCAGACCATCTCAAACAGAGACACTGGTGTTTGCTGTGTTCACAAGTGCTTCTCTTTGGGGTTGCTTGCTGTAGGTTTAGCATGTTATGTGAACCAGGCTCCCATAAAAAAATTCATGCGCACTTTGTTTCCTTCTGTCATGTACGTTTTGTCAGCGGCATTTACCAAACACATGCTCTCACCTGATATCTGACTACAGTAAGTGCTACTTGTTGGGGTACTGTTGCTGAGCAGGAGTATAAGACATAATCATCTGATTGTCATATGACTACAATCCTTATATTTATCTGAAGTCTGGATCATGATCCAAACTGGAGCACTGGCCTGTCAGTTTCAAATGAGCAAGTGCTTCTTGTTGGGGCTGTCATATTGCACAAGAGCAACACCAGCATTTGGAAGCAGTGAAGTGAAAAGGTTTCTCTCAGACGACTCCAAAAAGAACCACTGCTGATTCTTCCATCAAAAGTGCTTCTCTTGTTTCTCGAGTTTTCCTGTTGTGGGTTTTGCATGTTATGTGATATATGCTGCCAACAAAAACCAGATCACTTTGTCTTGTCATGACTGACCATTTTGTCAGCAGCATTTCCCAAACACAAGCACTCACTTTATATCTGACTTCAGTAAGTGCTACTTGTTGGGGTACTGTTGCTGAGCAGGAGAAAAGACATGATCATCTAGTTGTCAACAGGAAACAATACTTGTTATTTTCTTAAGTCTGTATCGTGACCCAAACTGGAGAAGCTGTGCAGAACTTCATTGTTTGCAACTAGGAACAGAGAAGCACAGCTCACAACCAGACCACCTCAAACAGAGACACTGATGATTGCTGTGTTCACAAGTGCTTCTCTTTGGGGTTGTTTTGGTGCTGGATTTTCATGTCATGTGGTAGAGGCTTCAGAATAGAAAACATCAGTTCAGTTCATTTACTTCTCAATGTCCATTTTGTCAGCAGCATTACCAAAACACATGCACTCACTTGATACTTGACTGCAGTAAGTGCTACTTGTTGGGGTACTGTTGCTGAGCATGTGTGATAGACATGATCATCTGTTTATTGATGAAATAATCCCACATACTTATCTCCAGTCCGTATCATGACCCAAACTGGAGCACTGGCCTTTCAGTTGAAATGAGCAAGTGCTTCCCGTTGTGGCTGTGATGATGAACACATGCAACACACATAGAAGACACTGAAAGCATGAAAAATGATGACATGTGACTAGGTGTTACATCAGACAAAGATTGCCCCACCAAAGATGCAAATGAAGACTTGGTTATAGGCCATTTTCTTAATGTGAGAGCCCTCCCAAGGAGGTGCAGCCATCTTTCACACCTGCAGTCAGGTGAGCCTACAACTCTTCAAAGAGGGACAGGAGGGGGAACAACTGCCCATCAGGGCTAATGACTCACACAAACACTTATGAGTGAATCTGTTTCGGGCTGCATGACCACTTGTTTCACCATAGGCTGTATAAATATCTAGTACTCCACACCAGAAGAATCCTGGATGAGAGATGCTACATCCTGTACTCACATGAGGTTGGTCCAGTTGATATGATTTTGTCTTGTTTGTGATTTATCTTGACCTGGATGGCTGAGAATATCCACAGATTAATTTTCTGAAGCAATGCTTGATCGCTTGACCTGTGCAACTATCAAGAGCATCGAAACTGCAAGATCAGAAAGGATGAGTTTATAGCATGGTGGCAGCATTAAAACTAAGAGGGAGCATAAAAACCAAAAGGTACAAGTCATTGAACTAAAACTACATCAACGGTTCCAAGAACTCAAGTCAGAGGATGTCCAGCAAAACAACTCAAGAGACCTCAAAAGGACACAAGAAAGAAAAAGTACAGGCCAGTTGACTGACCAGACCTGAGCACAGACTTGACCTCTTTGCATGTGGTAAGTGCTTCTTGTTGGGACAGTTGCACATGGCAGTTAGCAATGCATTAGAAGGAGTCAAAGTCACCGTGGCACAACCAGACCACCTCAAACAGAGACACTGGTGTTTGCTGTGTTCACAAGTGCTTCTCTTTGGGGTTGTCTTGCTGTGTGTTTTGCATGTGATACAAAAACCACCTCACTTTCTTTCCTTGTGCCATGACTCATCCAAGCCCCATTTTGTCAGCAGCATTTCCCAAACACAAGCACTCACTTGATATTTTACTGCAGCAAGTACTGCATCTGTTTGTCAACGGACATCAAACCTGGTTCAAACCGTACGTCTGTATCATGACTTGAACTTGAGCGCTGGCCTGTCAGTTGAAATGAGCAAGTGCTTCTTGTTGGGGCTGTTATATTGGACACAAGCAACACCTGGATTTGGAGGCTGGAGAGTGTAAAGATTTCTCTCAGACGACTCCAAAAAGAACCACTGCTGAATGTTTGGACAAAAGTGCTTCTCTTTGGGGTTGTCTTGGCAGGAAAATAACTAGCAGCTGGATAGATTCAGTCAGCTGGAAGCAGAGTGCAACCAAACCATGACCTGTGGAGGAAATTGTGCAGAACTCCATAATTTGTAAAGGCAGACATAGAAGTGCTCTGCCAGTGTCCAACCAAACAAACAGAGAAAAACCAAACACTTGGACCTGGTTTGCACTGTGACCCAAACATGAACACTGACTTGTAAGTAGGTTGCTTTTGTTTATTTGAATGCTGAAAGTGCTTCACCTTGGTGCGAATGGCAGTTGGCCAAACATGAAACATATCGTTGCATGTTATGTGACACAAGCCTCCCTGGTCAAACTTGGTCACAAAGTACCTGATCACTTCTCAGATAAGGGAGAATTACTTTCTTCCATCAGAAAATAGATAGACAGAATAGAAGATAACAGTTAAACGAGATAAATTACTGAACAGGTTATCATGTAAGCAAAAGCCCAGTGGGAAGATCATCCAGCCGTCCAACCAATGGCTCCTCCATGAGTTACTGTTGATTTACATACTGAGTTTCTACAGTCCTTACCACTAGACAACAGGACTATAACAGCATTCTGAACCTGACACTCTTCATCTTGATTTCTACTCCTGCTGTTTGTATGACAGGCCCACGTGATGAGGAAATGTCCAAGTTTTCAGTGAATTTCTCTATCTCCACTTGTGTGTTGATGCAGCTATTTTGCATGTACATCCTGTCTTTCTCTCTGCTAACAGTGGTGAGTGCAAGTGTTTCAAACAGCTTCAGAGACTGTCCCCAACGACCATAACTCTCCTTATGAGGTGAGGTTTATGTTCAACTTATGGAGGCTATGCACTAAATGCAAACACAGAGCAAAAAGGAGTGGAAGTCCCCCTGAAGACTTTGGAAACTTTCTTAAAGAGTGAGATGGACACAGATGGTGACCTGACAATTTTCTACAAGGGCTGTGAGTCTGATGACACCTGGAAGAAGAAGAAGAAGAAGAAGAAGAAGAAGAGAGATCTGACCAGTGGAACTTGATGGAAAGTCACTAACACACAGTTTGATACAACTCAGTTATTGTTATTGTTCCCAGTTATTGTTGCCAAACTAAAAAAGAAAAACATTTGTTTTTTCTTTCATGCAATTAGGACTGAAAGGAAATGGGAATTAAAAAAACATTTGAGATTTAGATCACTGCGACAGTAAAAAGTATCCACAAAAAACAAAAGCATGACAAGGATTAAATGATTCACCTTCTTAGAAGTTATGTAAGTGTACTGATGAAATAAGTTATTTGTTATGAAATATCATCTCAATGTTTAAATATTATATTTTTATACTTGAAAATGTGTTTTTTGTTGTACCGAGATGTCAGTGTGTCGTGGACACCAACGCTCTTTTTTTGGGGTCAGTTAGTTTCACATCATTTTAAGTTTCATTTTCACAGTGTAGCAGACCCATAACATCATGGTCGGTACTTTTTGTTTTGCAGCATCAGATTTCTCATGAGAAATGCTGGTTCCATCAAATGACATTTAACAATTTCACAAACTGACCATTTCACCTGAAGATGTCGTGTGTTCTTTATGTAATGTTTGCATCTTGAAACTATTTTGCTTTACTTTGTGTGATTTATTTTTACAAGAACAAAAAACAGTCAGAGTTGGGGGGTGGTATCTTTTTGGAACTATTGAAACATGCTTCAAATAAAATTGTCTCCTGCACAAAACTCTGTATTTCCAAGTTTCCAGTTGATCAAAAGTATCTTCGTTTGAGTTGCTGTGTTTTTTGCTATCGTAGTGTATTGGTATAATAACAAAAAAGGGTTTCTGATCTATTCTTTTTCTATTTGTATTTTAACAAGGCTACACCTTGGGTACTTCCTATTTCATAAAAAGTTATGTACTGTACTTAAGATCATGGGAGGAAATGGAGGACAGATGGAAAGAGGTTTATTACTGTAAAAGTGAACATCTTAATAATGGCGTCAGCATTAGTCATATGTGGGTCCAGCACCAACTCCTGTTTTAGAAGACAAAGTCTTCAACCACATCTCTGAAACCTGGATAATAATATTCATCTTACTCCAGGCTCCTAAAAGGGTCAATGTCATTATAAAGACTCTTCAGTGTCCTCAGCAGATTGATTCAGTCATGAAAATGCAGCAGAACAATGGAACTCTGAGGTTTTATTTTAAGTGGTCAGACATTTGCAGACACCAGTGCAATGATAAGTCACTTAAAATGTATTTCCTTCATTTATACCACTTTCTGTCATTGGATGTATCTGATTTTGGTTTGTCCCACACACTGCACAATGAAACTAAATCAAAAGTATTTCATATAGTTTTATTGTCTCAAACAGGATATTTGTTGAAAACAAGTCATGTTGATCAGGTTTATTCTATTTTCATACTTATATTGAATATATTGCATGTGTATCTGAAATTGTGTCATTATGGAGTAACGGCCCTTTGAGACACCTTCTCATGCTTTCAGTGACATCACTACCAACAACTTGTTTTTTATTCAATTGAGGCTGAAACAACGGCCGATTGTGTGCAGTTTGTATTTACTAGTATTTATTTCGGTATTAGTATTTATATTTATATTTCATATTTTGTGTCGCATTACATGTTGATGGATGTTGTCAAGCTTAATATGTCCACTCTGTCATGGAGAAATATCAATAAATATGTTCACTTTCCAGAAAAATCAAAATATATTTGTTAATCAGCACACAGTCAGCTTGCTCAATGAAAGTCTATCATATGTTCATTAAATCCTAACAACAGTAAACAATAATCACCCTGTCAGGAATCCTATGTAATTACATTGTATTTACTCTGAGCTGAAATTGTCAATGACAGGGTGGATATTTTTCTGTGTACAATATCAGCTTGTAGTTGATTTATAAAAAGTGTGTTTGCTTGAACAATATGCATTTGTAAAAGCATAACATCTACTTATTCAAACCAAAATGCAGTTCAATGGAAATTCTTCATGTTGGAGGGGAACTGGGGAGTCCACAAGGCACAAGGTTATTAAGATAGTTGTTGTCAATATCTCAGCTTTGAATGAATTTCCCTGATCTATTGTGAGAGCAGAAACACAGTAAAGAGTAAGCCCGAGGTACAACTTGAGCAACTTTTCTCCCCAGCTCCAAAGGAAAACCACCTGAGACACTGAAGGTAAGCCAATTCCTGTCCTGGACTCCAACTGCTCTGTGACAAAAAGAATGATTTCAGCCCAGCAGAGCAGCCGTGATCGTATAGTGGTTAGTACTCTGCGTTGTGGTCGCAGCAACCCCGGTTCGAATCTGGGTCACGGCAAAGGTGCTCAGCTGGACTGTATATGCAGGCGACTGCTTTATCAGTGTTTAATCAAAGTGGTGGGCATGGGCCAATGACCCTTTTGGTCAGCCCTGGTATGACTTGGCTTGGCTTTTGTCAGTGGCCTCATTCCACGCAGCTGTCCCACTCAGAGCCCACTGGCTTTGTATGTAGTGGGCATCTAAAGTGGGACACATTCCAGGCAGTAGGGGCTAGTGGTGCAATGGATAACGCGTCTGACTACGGATCAGAAGATTCTAGGTTCGACTCCTGGCTAGCTCGTGCCTGATTTTGCCTGCTGAATTACATGTTCCTGGGTCCTGGTGCTTCCCCTGGACAACTGAAGAGAAAAGCTCTGGGACAGTGACACTGACTTTCAGTGTCTGCAATTTCAGGCCTCTGAGCCCCTCTGTATGGCTTAGTCAGGTTCACTTTGTGATTTTGTATAGCTTTTGTTGAGATGATCAAAACCATGCACTTGTAGAAATTATATGATATGAGCAACTGGAAGAAAGAACAAAAATTTTCCATTTACCCTGACACATATAGGGCTGCCCTGCTGAATTTTACCAAATGGCTGCCATCAAGCAGTGTGATTATTTCACCACAAAAATGAGACGAAACACAGAACCTGTGGCTTGTCAGTTGAAATAAGCAAGTGCTTCTTGTCGGGGCTGTTATATTGGACAAGAGCAACACCTGGATTTGGAAGCAGTCGCGTGAAAAGGTTTCTCTCAGATGACTAGTTTGATGAAGGCGATAATTTTGTTAAGAATTGAATAAGAGCTAAAAACTGTCTTATTGGAAACAGAGCAGTGGGAATGATCAAAAGTCAAGTCATTCAATTTGCAGTTTGAAAAGCAATTTACATAGTGCTTTATTGAATAGAAGCTCAAATTTCAGTCAGATAGCCTCAAACTAAATAAATAGCCCTGAAGATGCAGAGAGAAAGGCAGAGGGCCACGCCAAGAGCCCCATCTTCGCCCTCTCTCACCTGCCAGCTTTTCCTGTTGTAGGTTACCTGAAGCACTCCATTTGAGGCTTTCCATACAAAGTCCTCCATGGGCCAAGAAGCAGGGCCATGTACCCCAGTCACTAAGAAAACAGCTTTCAAAATGCACTCATCCCTAGTCACACTTGATTGCACAGATGGACACCCGCCCTGTGCCAGGGCCTGATGTCACTCAACTCAACTGCGATGGCTGGGATCCAAACCCGGGTCAACTGCTTGGAAGGCAGCTATGCTCACCAGTATACCACCATCGCACTGTACGCCCTGTTTCAGGTCCACAGGAGCCAAAGCTCTGGGTAAAGCACTCTGGATCACAAATCCACCCCCTCTGTCTTCTGCTGCAAGAACTGACCCCAAGTACCCGGAGTTGCATTTTGCCTCTTGCTGGTGTTTCAACTGGCTCGCCACATGTGTCAGTGCTAACAGCATGCACACAGGAAAAAGGTACACACAGCTCAACAGTGAGCTGTAAAGCTTGGAGAGACTCAGTTGCCATTGGGGGTGGCTGGATCTCACAAGCTCAGAGCGTCTGTTGTTGAAGGCGAAGATCTAAAAGCACCAGACGTTGTTGCGTCTCATTTCTGCTAAATGATGTCCTCTCTCCTCCGCGAGACCTGAGGTATTTTCAGAGCCATCTCTGGTCTCTGATTGGACGGTGCTCTGGTTCAGAAACGTTCTCTGATATTTCACTTCAGCAGACTTATTTAATAGAGAAAAGACAGAGCTGAAAACAGTCTCTGAGGATAAATCTGAAACAAGTCAGAAAGCTGGGATACCTGTATCACATTCATTATCCAAAAATTCAGATAGTTATATAAAATAGAGCAAAAATAGTAATTCATGATCAGTTATTACCCTATTTATTTCCCTGCAACTTCTTTATAGAGAGAATTTAAGTCAGAGAATAAGTCCCTNCCACTAATAAACTATAGTAGCTTAAACACTGTTAGTTAAATATAGATACTTCTGATCAACTTGAAATTTGAAAATACAAAGTTTTGTGCAGGAGACAATTTTATTTCAAGCATATTTCAATAAATCGAAAAGATCCCACCCCTCCAACTCTGACTGATTTTTTTGTTTTAGTAAAAAAGAAATTCACTCAAAGTAAAGCAAAATAGTTTTAAAGATGCATACATTACATAAAAAACACTCGACATGCTCCAATGAGGTTACAGGTGATGTGGTCAGTTTGTTAAACTGATAAATGTCAATTGATGGAACCAGCATTTCTTATGAGAAATCTGATGCTACGCAAAAAAAAAAAGTTACAACCACAGTTTTATGGGTCTACTACACTGTGAAAATGAAACTTAAAATGATGTGAAACTAACTGACCCCAAAACAGAGAGAAAACATTGATGTCTACATTGACATACTCACATCTATCAAGTATAGAAATATAATATTTAAATAAACGTTGAGATGATATTTCATCACAAATAACTTATTTCATCAGTACACTTACATAACTTCTAAGAAGGTGAATTATTTACTCGTTGTCATGCTTCTGTGTTTTGTGGTAATCTTTTATTGCAGCAGTGATACAAATCTCAAATATTTTTTAATTCCCATAAAAACAAATGCTTTTCTTTTTTAGTTTTTCAACAATAACTGAGTAGCATCAAACTGTGTGTTAGTGACTTTCCATCAGGCTCCACTGGTCAGATCTCTCTTCTTCTTCTTCTTCTTCTTCTTCTTCTTCTTCTTCTTCCAGGTGTCATCAGACTCACAGCCCTTGTAGAAAATTGTCAGGTCACCATCTGTGTCCATCTCACTCTTTAGGAAAGTTTCCAAAGTCTTCAGGGGGACTTCCACTCCTTTTTGCTCTGTGTTTGCATTTAGTGCATAGCCTCCATAAGTGGGGAACATAAACCTCACCTCATAAGGAGAGTTATGGTCGAAGCGTGGGCAGCAGTAAGCCAACCATAAGTATTTGGGGATTACCAAGTGTTCCCTGTTTGCTTGTTTGATCACTGCAGCAGAAATGGTGACCCCAGTCACCACGAAGGATTTACTGTGGCAAAAGTTGTTAAGGCGACGACGAATGACGTCCATGTATGGGTTCCAGGTAGATTCCATGAAGCTCGTGAATAATGGGACAACGTTAGTCAGAGTATAAGTCGAGGATTTGTCATCTGGTTCCAAGTGGTGCACGTCTGGGTTTAGGGGGCCACGTCTGTACTCTACAGCATCTGTGTAGTCCTCCAGCACTGACTGACTGGCCCCAATCAGAGGGGGGGTGTTGTCAGTAAGAGGTAGGACTCTCATGTTGCTGCTTTCACCACCAGAAACCAACTATATTGGGAAGAAAAAAAAGTATGACCAAGCATGGCAAGAACTGGATTAAATGATGTGCTGTGTGTATGGCTGTTTTTTTTTTTAAGGAAAAACTTACCCCTATACATAAGTAACTACATGAAAATAGAATATGTTAGGTAGTGGCTTTTAGCTAAACCAAACTGAATAGCTACTGGTTACAGTGACATATGCTAACAGCCAACAGAGTAAGAGCTAACATCTTGTCAAGCTTTGGCAACAGAATGGAAAAGTATATTTTCCAAAGTGAAAGCCTTTCTTTGATGCAAATGTTGAGAGACATATCTGTACAGTTAAAAGGTGCGGATTCCAGGAATATCATCATTTTTGTTCTCAGCCTAAAGGCTAATTTTTGTTATCAAATAATGCCTCCAACTAGTAAAACTAACACAAGCCTTTGCCTTATATCATACTTAAAATGATGCACCTTTGCTGATAGTTCAAACTTTACTTTTTCTTTTCTCAAATATAGTATTCATTAACTTATAATACCAGAGAAACTGTTTTGAGATTTTAGAGAAGCAGTAAAACAGTTTTTCACCATTGTTACTGTTGTTAAACACTGTTTTATGTTGACATCATTTAATGTTCAGCTTCCTCTATTTTAACACAAGCAGCAAATAAAAAGAGTCACATCATAGAGTGGGTCTTTTCTCTACCTGTGGCTCATACATCCATGGTGTGTCCATCCTTTTCCTCCCATCAGACTTCATAAAGATGTAGGCTGAGTAGACAGGAAGGCGGTGGCTGCTGTCATACAGGGTGTCATAGGCATAGCGCAGTTTGTCTGCGTACTTCTGACAGATCCTCTTCAGAGAAGTTCCCTTTATTTCTGCCGGTGGTTTCTGCATGTAGAAGAAATGGCTGCAGTCTCTAAAGCTGTTTGAAACACTTGCACTCACCACTGTTAGCAGAGAGAAAGACAGGATGTATATGCAAAACAGCTGCATCAACACACAAGTGGAGACAGAAAAATTCACTGAAAACATGGACATTTCCTCATCACGTGGGCCTGTCATACAAACAGCAGGAGTAGAAATCAAGATGAAGAGTGTCAGGTTTAGAATGCTGTTATAGTCCTGTAGTCTAGTGGTAAGGACTGTAGAAACTCAGTATGTAAATCAACAGTAACTCATGGAGGAGCCATTGGTTGGACGGCTGGATGATCTTCCCACTGTGCTTGTGCTCACATCTTAACTTGTTCAGTAATTTCTCTCATTTTACTATTTGCTTCACATTTGGAAATAGAATGACTAAAAAGTTTCTAATGAAAAAATAATTCTGGAAAAGCATTTGTTGTGTATTGGGTAAGTATTGTAACTTTGATGAAATACATTTAAGGAGTGAAAACATTTTGTTTGTTTGTGTTTTTTTGTTCGAAGCTATCTGAATGAACTTTGATCGTGTATCCAATAAGGCACTATGTAAAACTGTAAAAACTGCTTTTTAAACTGCAAATTGAATGACTTGACCTTTGCTCATTCCCACCTCTCTGTTTTCAATAAGACAGTTTTTAGCTCTTATTCAGTTCTTAACAAAATTATGGCCTTCAACCAACCTGATTGATTTACATGGAAACAGTTGATGTAATAAATGTCATCAAAGTTGATGTCTCTATTTTGGAGTGAGCCTTTTATTTGTTTTAGCTTCTGTGTTTAGTCTCATTTCTGTGGTAAAATAATCACACTGCTTTATGGCAGCCATTTGGTAAAATTCAGCTTGGCAGCTCTATAGGTGTCAGGGTGAATGGAAAATGTTTGTTCTTTCTTCTGGTAACTCATACCACATAGTTTCAACAAGTGCATGATTTTGATGAGCTCAACAAAAGCTAGACATAATCACAAAGTGAACCTGACTAAGCCATACAGAGGGGCTCGGAGGCCTCAAATTGCAGACACTGAAAGTCAGTGTCACTGTCCCAGAGCTTTTCTCTTCAGTTGTCCAGGGGAAGCACCAGGACCCAGGAACATGTCATTCAGCAGGCAAAATAGCCAGGAGTTGAACCTAGAATCTTCTGATCCGTATTCAGATGTGTTATCCATTGCGCCACTAGCCCCTGCTGCCTTGGTTGAGACCTACCTTCCACACCCACATCATACAAAGCCAGTGGGCTCTGAGTGNAAAAAAAATAACACTGCTTTATGGCAGCCATTTGGTAAAATTCAGCATGGCAGCTCTATAGGTGTCAGGGTGAATGGAAAATGTTTGTTCTTTCTTCTGGTAACTCATACCACATAGTTTCAACAAGTGCATGATTTTGATGAGCTCAACAAAAGCTAGACATAATCACAAAGTGAACCTGACTAAGCCATACAGAGGGGCTCGGAGGCCTCAAATTGCAGACACTGAAAGTCAGTGTCACTGTCCCAGAGCTTTTCTCTTCAGTTGTCCAGGGGAAGCACCAGGACCCAGGAACATGTCATTCAGCAGGCAAAATAGCCAGGAGTTGAACCTAGAATCTTCTGATCCGTATTCAGATGTGTTATCCATTGCGCTACAAGCCCCTGCTGCCTTGGTTGAGACCTACCTTCCACACCCACATCATACAAAGCCAGTGGGCTCTGAGTGGGACAACTGCGTTTGGAAAGGCTGCTGACAAAAGCCAAGCCAAGTCATACCAGGGCTGACCAAAAGGGTCATTGGCCCATGCCCACCTCTTTGAATTAATTCTGAAAAAGCAGACGGCTGCACGCACACTGGAATTTCACCAAGTAAGTCCAGCTGAGCACCTTTGCTGTGAACCTGATTCAAACTGGGGTTGCTGCGGCCACAACCCAGAGGAATGAACACTATTGGTAACAGTGGAATACAGCGCAGTCACTTCACAAAAAAAGACAGTATGCAGGCAATGGTCAGGGAAGTGTTAGCCAAGTGGACAAACACAACATCATCATCATCACACATCACACTGACTTCAGGCAAACCTGAAGTGGGCTTGTCAGGGACTTGAACCCGGGACCTCTTGCACCCAAAGCAAAAATTATACCTTTAGACCAACGTGCCAGAATTTCAGGGCCTTCAGTGAGGAGATAAAAAGTGAGAATTGACCCCAAACCATTGAAACAAAGGCACAATGTGACTGGTTAAGTGCACATGTGTTATATGAAGGTGATAGCTGCTCAGCTGGAAAGCCATGAAAGGTCACCAAGAGCTGCTGTGCCCTTTTGTGCCATTGTTAATGGGAGGCAAGTTTCAGGCTCCCTGGGATTCCATTCCTCTGCGGTCTGTGTGCTAGTAGGCTCTGAAACAGACTGCCCAGAATGGGTGAGGCCACCTGCCACTGGGCGGGCTCGTCCGGGATTTGAACCCGGGACCTCTCGCACCCTAAGCGAGAATCATACCCCTAGACCAACGAGCCACAAAGGTGGTCAATCCAATGAAAGATTAGAAGGCGCTCGCAATGAAAATAAGGAGGCTTCAGTTTCCACAAGAGCTTTAGGAATCAAAGAAAAATGAACGCACAAATCTAACACAGACAAGTCCAGAGGGGCATTGGTGTGCAGGTGAGGGTCCACACAAGGACACCTTGGGGGGCCAACCCAGGTACTGACCACAAATCTTGTGCTCTCATTGGCAGCTGTGCTCCACTTTTGAAACACCCTAAAGGGTCAGGTTAAGACCTGGCAGTGGCTTTTCTTTGGAAGGGGTTCACATTGGCCGAGCTCAGTGATGCTCTTTTAGAGCACAGAAACAGTGGCGTTACAAAGATGGAAGGGAGTGGGACATTTCAACTCCATAAAAGAGGGAAAAACTTAAGTGATCACTTAACTCCCTTTCTTCTGCATGCAGTACAGCCTGTCACGGAGGCTGTGAGGGTTGCGGGCTCGTCCGGGATTTGAACCCGGGACCTCTCGCACCCAAAGCGAGAATCATACCCCTAGACCAACGAGCCACAAAACTGCATGTGGACCCCAAGAAACAGGTACAAGTTCCGACTTCAATATTTTCACTTTTCTCAGCCTTCTGGCAAAGCTCTGGAGCTCGCCCAACTACTTTGCCTGCATCCATGTCCAAGGTGGTGACAGATAGTCAAGTTCTGAACACAAGTGAAAACCAGAGCATTGTGTGTCTCATTAGTCATGAGACAACTACCCAGTATACAAGCTGCCACGACATGCCTGTACGATTTCTCTCTTGAGCTCAACACAAGCACCCCCTAACAAGGGAGAGGCATTCTGCTATTTTGGGGCACTTTGGACACCTACTACAAGCTCCACATACAAAATGATGTGGAGTTGAGCAGGGACAGACTGTCAGAGTGGTTGTTGTGATAGAGTGGTTAAGGTGATGGACTAGAAATCCATTGAAGTCTCCATGTGCAGGTCTGGTGCTTTTTCTTGTAACCCTTACGGGGCGTACCCACCAAAAGCGACAAAGTTCCATTCAAAGTCAATCTAAACCCGCGATTTGACGCTCCATCGCGAGCGTCGAGCGTCGAGTGTCGCGCGACTCCAGCGAAAAATCGCTCGAGCATCGCTTGACGCTCGACGCTCGACGCTTGACGCTCAAGTTGAAATATTTGAACTTTTCAAGCGATCGAGCGTTTTGTCGCGCCGCTACAGCCAATCAGCGTGGAGATCGTCACTGACGCAGAGCATCCTGGGGTTTCGGCGGACTTGCCAGTGTCTTAACAAAAATGGAGGTACTTATCATTGCCGTCGCTGCTCACCCAGAGCTATATGATGTGACCTGTCCTTTGTACAGGGACAGGCACATCAGAGAGAAGGCCTGGGTGAGCATAAGCCAGGAGCTTGGAGAACCAAGTCAGTTTTTTTCTCTGTTTTGCTCGTATTGCATCACTTTTTTTTAGTCTGTTGCACTAGCATGCTGGCGTGCTAACATGGCTAGCTTTGCTAACGTCACCTCTCTTGTTGATTCAACAAAGGCATCTATTTAAAATTAATCAATCTACGTGCGTTATGTTTTTACAGTTGAAAAGTGTAAAAAGCAGTGGAAGAGCCTCAGGGACACATACACACGAGAGCGCAGGAAGCTCCCCAAGAGTGGGTCAGCAGCAGGGACAGGAAGAAAGTGGAGGTACCTGGAGGTCCTTTCTTTCCTCGACCCCTTTAATGCTCCACGAGCAACAAGTGGGAACATGGAGCAGGGGGTCGAGGAGGATTGGACCCTCCAGAGTAGGGAGTTGGAGGAAGAAGAAGAGACAGCAGACTCATCTCAGAGAGGTTTGTTTAAAAAATACATCATCATGTAGGAGGATGCCTGCTGTCAGACTCAGCAAATGTATTAATTTTTCACAGCCTCAACTAATCAACACTTTAAAAAGTGTCGTGGAGACTTGGTATTACTGTGGCTGAACTGTTTGATTTGAGTGAATTTTTATGTTTGTAAAATTCATACATTTTTGTCATATTGCAAAAGAAGAATTTCCTGATGAGGAGTACGAGCCTGCTGTCTCTTCCCCGGCCCCACCAGCTTCACTGGCCCCACTGACTTCCCCAACTCCTGGCCCTTCTTCCTCTGCCCCTGCTGCTGCCCCCACTTCATCTGCGACACCTCGGAGCGGTATGTACATGACAAATTTTGGCCTTTTTTTTTTTTTTTTTTTAAATGTGTAGTTATGTGTGCAGTTTTTGCACTATCACACACACACACATTGATTGTATGCATTGTGTTTCTTTGATATACAGGGAAGAAGAGAACCAAAAGGGTGCGGGAGGATGAGGACCCCAACCATCAAGAGATCCGGAGGTTGCTGCTCGAGGCTCTTCGGAGCCAGTCCCATCCTCCTGCACCACAGCCTCCCTGCTCCGAGGATCAACTATTCCTCGATAGCCTCGCTCCTTCCCTGGAGAGATTGGAGCCCCAAGTAAAGGCTCGTGTGAAATTTGAAATTCACAAATTAATTTATGAAGCTAGCACTGTTTCGCTAAATTTGGACCCAGCCGAGTAGCTTATTAGCTCGTGGGGTACCAATCTCTGCAGGGAACGGGCTGGCTATCGAGGAATTGTGTACGTGTCCCTGAGGCTCTTCTGTTTTTATTTTTGTCTTTTTAAATTATTTTTATTTATTTAAGAACTTAAGAACTTTGTTTTGTAAATAAGAAATATTTTTTGTATTTATAATAATAATAAATATGTTGATTGCATTGCTTTTGCTGTCTTTTATCACATCTCTACAGACAAATATCAGACTAAAGATATATTATATAGGTAAATATGTTTATTAAAAAAGTCTATGACCATTTGAATTTAACCCTGTAAAGCCCAACCCATCAAAAAATAGTCAGAAAATTCCATTTTTTTTAAACTGAGATGTTTGTTTACCCATTAAACAAAACCAACAAAAGAATCTTGCTTTATCATGTCATTCATGATATATTTCTTGTATCACATTTGAAACAGTGGGCCGGTTTGCAAACTATTTTTTCCATTTTATTCAAGTTTATTTGAGCAAATATGCATTCATTTCATGCAGAAAACATTTATTTTAGAAAAAAGAGAAACTATTTTGATGTTCTTTTTACTGGAACCTCTTGAAAATTGAGCAATGGTTTCCCTGAAAATATGTGAGTGGATGGTTTCATGAGAGCAGACATTTTAAAAAGGACCAAAATACAACTTTGGCTGACTGCAGCAATATGACAATCCTCAAGGTGGTAGAATATATTTTTTAGAAATAGAAATAGAAAATAGAATAGAAATTGGTTTTGGCAGACACACTGCCGTCTAATCAAAAGAATGTTTTTGAAAACTGATTAGCTATGTTATTGTGTTTTATAAGTAAAAGATTACACACTTTTAAAAATTAATTACAACCTAATGGGCCTGTCACAATGACAAATTCTGCTGGATAAAAATTTTGCAACAAATATTGCAGATAACATTGTTGTCTCTATTATTTTTGCACAGTTTTTGAAATTAATATAATGATAGTATATGGCACACTAGCAATAAAGTTTAATTTTTTAAGATTGGAATGTTTCTATTCATAAAATGGCTCTATTTTAGAAGGCAAATACACAGAGTGAACTCTCTTCTCTCATCCAGTGTGTTTGCTAGAGAGAGGAGGAGGAGGAAAACAAACACGCAAATACCTGTCAACACATCAAGGCTGTGCTGACATTCATGCTTTCATTTCATTTTATTTCTGGGACTGTGTAGTGATACTGCAGGACGTTTGCTCTTTAGGATGTTTGGGTGGCTCTTAAAAGAGCCGTTGGGGGTGTGCTCATGCACTAAACGTTGGCCTGCCACTGGACTGCTCCCTCTGCAGAGAAGTAGGACGAGAAGGTCTCCCGCACCCTGATGGCCTCTCGTCCTGAGTTGTTGGCTGCAACTCTGCCAAGACCTGGCAGCGTCTCCACGTCTCCACCTGGACTGATGCCCCTCACTGCAGGTGCAGTGGTGGACTTCCGCAGGAAGTTGTGGAGCACGCACGTTGCCTTGACGCACTTCTCTGCAACATCTGGCTGGACCTCCAGAACACGCCGGTACAGCCACCACTGAGATGCCAGGATACCGAAGGCACACTCAACCACCAGCCGTGCCCGTGACAGGCAGTAGTTGAATACCCTTCGGTCCCTGGCAAGGGTGCGCCCGGGGAATGGCCTCATGAGGTTTCTCCGGAGTGGAAAAGCCTCATCAGCCACGAAGACATGCGGCTGGGGTCCCCTGTGGTCAGCTCCAGGCAGCAGATGGTCAGCAGGCAGATGGAGGGTGCCAGAGCGGAGGGCCTGACCAAAGGAAGAGTTGGCCAGGATGCCACCATCGCTGGTCCTCCCGTACCCCCCGACATCTACCACCCGGAAGCGGTAGCTGGCATCCACCACAGCCAAGAGGACGATGGAAAATGTCCCCCTGTAATTAAAAAACTGGGACCCAGAGTTGTCAGGAGCTTTGATCCTCACATGCTTCCCATCCACAGCACCGCAGCAGAGAGGAAAGTTCCACCGCTCCTCAAACCTCTCTGCAATGGACCTCCACTCCTGGGTGGTGGGCACAGCCATGAACTCCCCCACAAGGCAGTCCCAAATGGCAGACGCAACATCTGGCACGATCCTCGACACACTGGAGACACCAACACGGAAGCTATTGGCTATAGTCCGGTATGAGTCACCAGTGGCCAGGTATCTACAATAGAGAAAAAAAAGTGATCAAGTAATTCAAAAGTTTAAAAAAAGGAATTCAAAACTTCACTATACAGATTGTCACATTATTGCTTAGTTGGTTTATGCTGTGAAATTAAGAATTATTCTATTATAATTATATAATTATTTTAGTCTATGAAAGCTTGCCATTTTGTGTTCCTCTGGCTAAACTCTGAAATAAACACATAAATGAACAACAAAAGAATGCATCATTTACATTAGTGTCATGTGAAATATAAGCAACAAAAATGTATTTTGGCGCTCTTTCATAGTTGTGACACCAAACAGGTATAGCTATTACTAAACAATTGATTCATCTGTTTTCATTTTGATATTTCCTTATGTACCGGTCGGAGCCTTGTTAATTTCACCATCTGCAAAAGTGAGACTCACCGGAGACAGATGGACAGGTGCTCCGCAGCTGGAATGGAGCGCCTGTAGTTGGTATCCAGGCGGGAGATCCTGGCACCAACCCTGGATAGCAGCTCATCAAACTGGGAGACAGTCAGCCTGAAGTACCGCTGGAACCTGCCGTCGTCCAGACGCAGCTCCTGCAGGAGACGGTGGAACTCACCGAGCTCACACGCCTCCGTAGGGTAGCATGCACCCAGTACCGACGACGGCGCCGAGCCCGCAGCTGACTTCTCCACAGCAAATACAGAGCAGCGATAGTGGTGATCGGAGCCATGTTCCATGAGGAAATGATATGAGGCGGCTTCTTCCTGCAACGATGACGCGGCGAGCGGCGAGCGATTTTGGCATATTTGTGCCAGCGACAATACTCGCGCGTCTAGAGCGACGCGATTTCACTTGTCGCGCGACTAAAATCGCTTTCGACGCTTTTGGTGGGTACGCACCCTTAGCCTTCAACAACAGACACTCGGAGCTTGTGAGATCCAGCCACCCCCGATGGCAACTGAGTCTTTCCAAGCTTTACAGCTCACTGTTGAGCTGTGTGTACCTTTTTCCTGTGTGCATGCTGTTAGCACTGACACATGTGGCGAGCCAGTTGAAACACCAGCAAGAGGCAAAATGCAACTCCGGGTACTTGGGGTCAGTTCTTGCAGCAGAAGACAGCGGCCGTCAGAGGGCTTGGACTTATGTTCCAGAGTGCTTTACCCAGAGCTTTGGCTCCTGTGGACCTGGAACAGGATGTGCAGAGCGATGGTGGTATAGTGGTGAGCATAGCTGCCTTCCAAGCAGTTGACCCGCGTTCGATTCCCAGCCATCGCTCGTGTGACATTGGGCCCTGGCGCATGGTGTCCATCCCTGCTATGAAGGTTGTCCAGGGATGAGTGCATTTTGAAAGCTGTTTCCTTAGTGACTGGGGTACATGGCCCTGCTTCTTGGCCCATGGAGGACTTTGTATGGAAAGCCTCAAATGGACTTCTTGGGGTAACCTACAACAGGAAAAGCTGGCAGGTGAGAGAGGGCGAAGATGGGGCTCTTGGTGTGGCCCTCTGCCTTTCTCTCTGCAGAAGAAGCTATCTGACCAAACTTTGAGTGTCTATCCAATTAGGCACTATGTAAATTTCTTTTTGTACTAAAAATTGAATGACTTGACTTTTGATCATTCCCACTACTCTGTTTTCAATAAGATAGTTTTTTAGCTTTACGGCAGCTTTTTGGTAAAATTCAGCATGGCAGCCCTATAGGTGTAAGGGCAAATGGAATTTTTTTGTTCTTTCTTCTGGTAACTCATACCACATAGTTTCAACAAGTGCATGGTTTTAATAATTGCAACAAAAGCACAATGTGGTTGGTTAAGTGCACATGTGTTATATGAAGGCGATATCTGCTCAGCTGGAAAGCCATGAATGGTCACCAAGAGCTGTTGTGCCCAAACTTTTTGTGCCATTGTTGGTCCCTAAGCCTCCCAACCAGACTAGTTTCACAGCGTCTGTTACTACGGTAGCTGACCGAGAGCTGGAGTTACCCCTCTTTTTCTGTTTGAGTTGTCTTGCTTTGTGAAATGGAAAACTCAGAGTTTCCCTCATTTCAGTGTTAATAGACCCAGAGTTTTCACTAAACCTGCTTTGTACTGGTCTGTACTGTGACCCTAACATGAACATGACTTGAAGGTAGATTGCAGTAAGTGCTCTTGTTGGGGTAGTTTTACTGACCACAGTGGGTTTTGAGGACTTTGTTGTGAGAACATATGTTGTCCATGGTGAATGTGTTTTCTCAAAAACAGCCAATTTGAACTGCCCACTCTTATCTATTGTATTTATTTTGCTGTGACTCAAAGTGGAGGAAGAAGACCCTCATGTGACTAGGGGGTACGATGGTCAAAGATTGCCTCTCTAGAGATGCAAATGGGTACTTGATTATGGGCCATTTTCTTAAGTACTGCTTGACCTATTGTTTTGGGCAACCATCAAGAGCATTGAAACTGTAAGACCAGGAAGGAGGAGCAGTTGACTGACCCAACTTGAGCACAGACTTGACCGCTTTGCATATGGTAAGTGCTTCTTGTTGGGGCGGTTTCACGTGGCCATTGCCATGTGGTCAAGCATGAAATGGAGTCAAAAAGGTGCCATGACACAACCAGACCACCTCAAACAGAGACACTGGTGTTAGCTGTGTTCACAAGTGCTTCTCTTTGGGGTTGTCTTGCTGTGGGTTTAGCATGTTATGTGGTACAGGCTGCCATTCAGAAAATACCAGCTCTGTTTGATTCCATCTGTTACAGTTCATCCAATTTGTCAGCAGCATTTCCCAAACATATGCACTCCTTTGATATCTGACTGCAGTAAGTGCTACTTGTTGTGGTACTGTTGCTGAGCAGAAGTGAAAGACATGATCATCTGTTTGTGAACAAACAACGGTTATTCCAATATCGTCCGTCTGTATCATGACCTTAACTGGAGCACTGGCCTGTCAGTTGAAATGGGCAAGTGCTTCTTGTTGGGGCTGTTATTTGGACACAAGCAACACCAGGATTTGGAAGCAGTACAGTAAAAAGGTTTCTCCCAGATAACTCCAAAACGAACCACTGCTGAGTCTTTTTACAAAAGTGCTTCACTGTGGGGTTGTCTTGGCAGGAGAAATACTGAAAGGTGGATAAATTCTGCTGGATGCTTTGTGCACTAAACTTTGACCTGTTGAGGAAACTGTGCAGAACTCCATAATTTCTAAGACAGGCAGAGAAGCACAGCTCGCCAACCACATAAACAGAGAAACACCAATCACTCGACCCTTGGACTGTACTGTGACCCTGAGTTACCCCTCTTTCTCTGTTTGAGTTGTCTTGCTTTGTGAAATGGAAAACTCTGAGTTTCTGGTTTCAGTGTTAATAGACCCAGAGTGTTCATTAAACCTGCTTTGTTCTGGTCTGTACTGTGACCCTAACATGAACACTGACTTGAAGGTAGATTGCTGTAAGTGTTTTTGTTGGGGTAGTTTTGCTGACCACTGTGGGTTTTGAGGACTTTGTTGTGAGAACATATGTTGTCCATGGTGAATGTGTTTTCTCGAAAACAGCTGCCCACTTTTATCTCATGTGTTCATTTTCCTGTGAATCAAAGTGGAGGAAGAAGACCCTCATGTGACGAGGGGGTATGATGGTCAAAGATTGCCTCTCTAGGGATGCAAATGGGTACTTGGTTATGGGCCATTTTCTTAAGTACTGCTTGACCAATTGTTTTGGGCAACCATCAAGAGCATTGAAACTGTAAGACCAGGAAGGAGGAGTTTAAAGCATGGTGGCAGCATAAAAACCAAGAGGGAAAGGATGAGCAGACCCATATGACATCAAACTTTTCAGGAACTCAAGTCAGAGGATGTCCAGCAAAACTGCACAAGAGACTTCAATAGGTCCCATGGAAGAAGTGCAGGCAAGTTGACTGACAACACTTGAGCTCAGACTCAACCTCCTGCATATGGTAAGTGCTTCTTGTTGGGACAGTTCCACATGGCAGTTGTCATGTGGTCAAACATGAAATGGAACAAAAGATGCACAACCAGACCACCTCAAACAGAGACACTGGTGTTTGCTGTGTTCACAAGTGCTCCTCTTTGGGGTTGTCTTGTTGTGGGTTTTGCATGTTATGTGATATTGGCTGCCAACAAAAACCGGATCACTTTGTCTTGTCATGACAGGCCACTTTGTCAGCAGCATTTCCCAAACACAAGCACTCACTTTATATCTGACTACAGTAAGTGCTACTTGTTGGGGTACTGTTGCTGAGCAGGAGAAAAGACGTGATCATCTGGTTGTCAACAGAAAAACGATCCATGGTATTTTCTTAAGTCTAAATCGTGACCCAAACTGGAGCAGCTGTGCAGAACTTCATTGTTTCCAAATAAGGAACAGAGAAGCACAGCTCACAACCAGACCACCTCAAACAGAGACACTGATGATTGCTGTGTTCACAAGTGCTTCTCTTTGGGGTTGTTTTGGTGTATGATTTGCATTTTACGTGGTAGAGGCTTCCAAACAGAAGATATCGATTGTGTTTGTTTACATCTCAATGTCCATTTTGTCAGCAGCATTACCCAAACACATGCACTCACTTGATACTTGACTGCAGTAAGTGCTACTTGTTGGGGTACTGTTGCTGGGCATGTGCGATAGACATGATCATCTGTTTATTGATGAAATAATCTTGCATAATCATCTCCAGTTGGTATCATGACCCAAACTGGAGCACTGGCCTGTCAGTTGAAATGAGCAAGTGCTTCCTGTTGTGGCTGTGATAATGAAAACATGCAACACATCAAAGAGGCTGAAAGCATGAATAAGTCCCTCATGTGACTAGGTGTTACACCAGACAAAGATTGCTCCACCAAAGATGCAAATCAAGCTTGGTTATGGGCCATTGTCTTAATGTGAGAGTCCTCCCAAGGAGGTGCAGCCATCTTTCACACCTGCAGTCAGGTGACCCCACAACTTTTATAAGAGGGGGGGGGGGGGAATGACTGCCCTTTAGGGCTAATGACTCACACAAACATCGAAGGAGTGAATTGGTTTCGGGTCCTGCTTGTCTACCAACAGCTGTAGAAAAATCTAGTTCTCCACACCAAACAACTGAAGAAGCTTACTGGATGAGTGATGCTACAGCTTGTACTCACTAGAGGTTGGTCCAGTTGATATGATTTTGGCTTGTTTGTGGTTTATCTTGACCTGGATGACTGAGAATATCCACAGAATTTTCTGAAGAACTACTTGATCATTTGTTCTCGGCAACTGTCAAGAGCATTGAAACTGCAAGATCAGAATGGATGAGTTTAAAGCATGGTGGCAGCATTAAAACTAAGAGGGAGAAGTCATTGAATTTAACCTCATCAACAGTTCCAAGAACTCAAGTCAGAAGATGTCCAGCAAAACAACTCAAGAGATTTCAACAGGACAGAAGTAAGAAGATGTGCAGGCCAGTTGACTGACCCAACTTGAGCACAGACTTGACCTCTTTGCGTGTGGTAAGTGCTTCTTGTTGGGGCAGTTCCACATGGCAGTTGTCATGTGGTCAAACATGAAATGGAGTCAAAAAGGCGCCATGAAACAACCAGACCACCTCAAACAGGGACACTGATGTTTGCTGTGTTCACAAGTGCTTCTCTTTGGGGTTGTCTTGCTGTGGGTTTAGCATGTTATGTGATACAGGCTGCCAGACAGAAAATACCACCTTGCTTTGTTCACCTCAATTAAAGTTCATCCATTTTGTCAGCAGCATTTCCTAAACACAAGCACTCACTTGATATCTGACTGCAGTAAGTGCTACTTGTTGGGGAACTGTTGCTGAGCAGAAGTGAAAGACATGATCATCTCTTTGTTGAATGGCAACAATTTTTTGTCATCATTCCAAGTCTGTATCATGACCTTAACTGGAGCACTGGCCTGTCAGTTGAAATGGGCAAGTGCTTTTTGTTGGGGCTGTTATTTAGGACATGAGCAGCACCAGGATTTGGAAGCAGTATAGTTCAGTGAAAAGGTTTCTCTCAGATGACTCCAAAAAGAACCACTGCTGAATCTTTCAACAAAAGTGCTTCTTTTTGGGGTTGTGTAAGCAGTAGATATATGTTAGAGTAAATGTACATAAGTTATCCCATATATGCTGACATTTATCCACAGTTTCATATTCTGGTATTCCTTCTGTACTTTCACCTAGTTTCTGTGAAGCACATAATTTCCATGTATGAGCAGGACTTCGGAGAGGTCGCAGCTGTTTGAGCAAGCAGCTGCATCACTTCTCAGGACAGTGGGAGACTTCCATAGTCAAGGTAGGTTTGAAGATAGGAGGATACTGGACACTCACCGTGTACTCATTTGCTGGACTTTATACACACACACACATACTTTGTGAAAAACATCATGGTGCAATGCTCCCCCATCCTATCAGCTTGCGACATGAATAATATGTAACTAGGGCCTCCTAAGGGAATAAAAGGTGAGGATGGGCAGAGTGGGAGCCAGAGCGTAGAAGATTTGTAACTGAGCACATCTCTGCTTTCTCCTTGAAAGTAAAATCAAAATTATGTTTTCTTTGCCTCATTTGTGTCTCTTTTCTGATGTATTAGGTTGTTTCAACCTGACACTGGCCCTAATGCGAGAAATATCAGTATAAAGCTACTTATTACAGTCTAAACTGGGATTTGAATGAACTTTGACTGGTCTTGATGCTGAAAATCCCATTATAATCCTACTATTACAGTCTAAACTAGGTTTTAAATGTTCTTTGACTGCTCTTGATGCCAGAAATCTCATTTCAAACCTGCATCTTTCACCCTTGTATAGCGTTTCAATAACGTCAGCGCCTTCTGTTTTCTTCCTCTTCGTTGCCATGAGAGATGGGCCTCGTGTCTCTGTTCAGCTCTAGCCCTGTCACCTGTATCCTGTCAAAACATCCAAAACAATGAATCTTGGTGACCAGCCAGGAGTTCTAGCCAATCTTATATCCTGTTTGTATGGGAACTTTTTTCACATAACTAATGGCCTCACCTTCCTTGACCCTTGAGTATGTCTTTTTCTGGGTCAGACTGACCAAGTGCTTCTCAGCTACAATAATATTCTCTTTACACATTAAGGTCATGAATATACAGTTAATAATATTACATACATTGTTAATTCGCTTCCACACAATATCTTGGCGAAAAATGACTGCAACACTGGATGGAAATAAAGCCTGTGACATTGCAGAGGCTTATAAGAACAATACTACAGTGAATGTGAGCTGTAATCAAAGATAAAGGTGATCCAACAAAATATTCGAGTGTGTGACCTTTTTTTTGGCCAGGCAGTGTATTTAATCACAGCTACGTTGCGCTGTTATTTGAAACGTGACAACGATTGTTGAAATTTAAAGTTTTGTCAGGTTTTAGTAAACAGAAAATGTTATTATTTTCATCAGACAAACTAGACTCAGATGTTTCATCTTCCTTTGCTAACAGTTTCGGCAGAATAAACAGAACAAGAGGCCAAAAAAATCAGCCACAACCTATCACTGCAGATGGAAAAACCACATCATTGACTGGGACAGGGGAAAAATCATCACATTAGAAAACATCAAACTCAATAAAGTGGATAAAGGAGGTGATTGAAATAAGGTGGCAGGTGGGAAATGAGGGGCATATGTGCCCCCCCGTACACCTGGGACCCCACCATACATTAAGACCAGGAGCACTGGCACTTCACAGCAAATGTCCGTTTTTAATAACATGTCTCATCAGGATTCCTGGGTCAGCTGTCTCTTAAGACACGTCATACCAGGAAGTCCTGACAGCTCTGAAGAAAGCTGAACTGACAGTTGAAACTGTTGGCAAGGTAAAACTAAACATCTCAGACTAGATTGTCTGATAAAAAAAGAACATTTTCTGCTTATCATGAATCAAGACAAAATTAATATCATCAAGGTTTCAGTATAACCAAGAGGGAATGTTCTATAGATATTAGATCTTGATTTGGTTCTAACATACATTCAGATAATTATTGCCTATTGTTTTTTCTACACTCTATGTTGCTTAGGAAGCAAAATTTATGAACACAGTTTGTAGTAGATAAGTCGCGTGACTTAGCACTACTCACAGCTCAGGGCTGAGACATGACCATCATTTTTTTTTTTTTTTTTTTTTCTATTTTTAATATATATTTATTGAGTTTTAAAGATTTTTCTAGACACCCAATTTACAATAAGATGAAATAAAATACAAGACAGGAAAACAAGACCAAAAAAGAAAAAAGACAAACCAAAAACCCATACAATCAAATAAACAAGTACAAAACAAAGCAAAACAAAAAAAGATCACCTTACATACACACTGTTGCCACTATGTTATTATGTGCATTAGATAAAGGGAGTACATTACCCTAGATAATTTATTAAATACATCATTCAGCCTAGTATCAGTTTTTGGGTGGGAATTACAGACATTACAATCTCTCTGCCATACCATTAACTCATGTCCCGATATGTGACAGATATTTATTTTCTAAAAAAGCAATAAATAATCCCCAAATACTGTCGAACAATTTTTGTTTGTCTTTGAGTGTGTATGTTATTTTTTCAAGAGCCAGGCACGAGGACAGTTCATCAAACCACCGTGTAATACTAACCCTGCCACTGCTTTTCCAGGTCAATGCTATTGTTCTTTTGGCCTGTAATATGCAAAGGTCTATAAATATACGTTCTCTGTCATTTATGTGTTGTCCTTTAGGGTAGATATCAAGAAGAAAAAACTTTGGTTCAGCCACTAAATGAAATGATACATACTCCTGCATGACACATCTGACTTTGTCCCAAAAGTCCTTAATTTTTGGACATTTCCATATACAGTGGTAATATGTGCCTTTATCTTCCCCACATCTGTTACATACATCTGGGATGGCAGGGTTATATTTGTGTAGCTTCTCTGGAGTTATATAGACTCTCATTAACCATTTGTATAGGATCAATCTTAAACGAGTGTTAGCTGTTTGGGTGTGTGCTTTTTTGCAGGCCCTTTCCCATTCTTCAATAGAAATTTCCTCTTGTACATCATTTACCCATGCTTTTAGTTTACTTTCAGATGATTCTCCTGACTGTAATGTTAGCATGTCATATACTTCTGTTATTATTCCTTTACCAAGAGGGTTTTTAATTAATAGTTTCTCCAACACAGACACTGCAGGGTTGATCAGGGCCTGATTCTGGTTAGCTCTGATGAAGTTCTTGAGCTGCAAATATTTAAAGAAATGTTTACGTGGGATGTTATTTTTCGTTACTAATTCCTCGAATGACTTTATGTTGCCATCACCTGGGTTAAAAAAGTCTTTAATTTGAATCAAGCCCTTATCAGCCCAAAGTTTGAAGCCCACATCAGCCCTGCCTGGCACAAAGTAATTATTACCCAAATTGGGCTATACCTTGAAATGGAGAGTCTTTCCTTAAAATATTTTTGTATCTCATACCACACTGAAATCATGTTTTTTACTATGGGGTTCGATGTTTTTCTTTTGAGGTTTTTGGAATTATCAGAGTATACATATGATGGCAAGTGGAAGTTGACAGAGTGGGACTCGATGTCTCTCCATGCTGGTGCATTTTCTGTCGAGTAGTAAAATCTCATAGTTCTTGTTTGAGTTGCCCAGTAATACCACAGCAGGATTGGGCAATTAAGCCCTCCCCTGTCATATGGTAAATATAAGAGATTAAGACGAAGTCGGGGCCGTCTGTTTTTCCATATGAAATCATTAAACACTTTCTTTAGTTTGGAGAAGAAGTTTAAAGGAGGATGCAGGGGAATATTCTGGAAAAGGTATAATAATTTTGGGAGAGTGTACATTTTCAGTATATTAATCCTACCTAATTGGGAAAGTGGGAGAGAAGACCATCTATTTATTGACTCACATACAGATGTAATGATTGGGTTATAATTAGCATGTTCAACATCTTCTAATTTACGAGTGATTTCTATTCCTAAGTAAGTGAAACTGTTGACCACTTTGAATCCCTGTATGTATGGGGGTGGGTCATCATTTTCCTTTGAGTTTAAGAGCAAGATAGATGATTTACCCTTATTAATTTTGTATCCAGAGATTTCACCAAATTTTTTGATAATGTCCATAAGCGTCGGAATCGATTTCGAGAGATTTTGGAGAAAAAGAATCACATCATCTGCATATAGTGCGATACGATGTTCTGACTGACCTATACCTATACCTGAAATCATAGTGTGGTTCCTCACTGCGATTGCCAGTGGCTCAATCGCAATTATAAATAGGAGTGGAGATAGTGGGCAGCCTTGTCTGCAACCTCTATGTATCTTTATTGGGTTTGACAGATTGCTGTTAGTGACTATCTCAGCATAGGGCTCTCTATATAGCAGTTTCACCCATTTACAAAACTTTTCCCCGAACCCGAAACNATACCTGAAATCATAGTGTGGTTCCTCACTGCGATTGCCAGTGGCTCAATCGCAATTATAAATAGGAGTGGAGATAGTGGGCAGCCTTGTCTGCAACCTCTATGTATCTTTATTGGGTTTGACAGATTGCTGTTAGTGACTATCTCAGCATAGGGCTCTCTATATAGCAGTTTCACCCATTTACAAAACTTTTCCCCGAACCCGAAACGACAAAGTGTTTCAAACAGGTATGTCCACTCCACCCTGTCAAACGCTTTCTCTGCATCTAAGGACAGGAGCGCTGAGTCTGGGGTTTCATTATGGACATGTAACATATGAAGCACTCTACGTACATTATGAAATCCTTGTCGCCCCACAACAAAGCCATTTTGGTCACTGGATATGATTTTAGGTAGGAGTTTCTCCAATCTCTTTGCTAAAATTTTGTAAAGTATTTTTAAGTCAGAGTTTAAAAGACTGATTGGTCTGAGATTTTCACATCTATCATTTGGCTTTCCAGGTTTAGGAAGGAGTGTTATGAGAGCTCCTCTCAAGGATGGAGGGAGGATCCCTTTCTGAAAGGATTCAGCATACATTTCCAGAAGAGGTGCCTTTAGTTTAGATTCAAATTTCTTATAAAAATCAGTGGGTAGGCCATCCGGTCCAGGGGATTTCCCACAGCTCATGCATTTAATTGCAACAGAGATATCATCCAATGTTATATTTTCCTCAAGTGCCATCCTATCTATCTCATTAATAACAGGAAAATTTAGTTTATCTAGAAACCTATTTTGGTCCAGTGGTGTTAGATTACTTTCTGATGTATATAATTTTGCATAGTAGTCTTTGAATGCATTGTTGATTTCACTAGGATCTATTATAACATCATTATTTATATTTTTTAAAGTAGTAATAGCTCGTTCAGTTTGGAGTTGTTTTATGCGCCATGCTAGAATTTTTCCAGACTTTTCTCCTTGATCAAAAATAGTATGCTTAAGTTGGAGCAGATTATCTGCAGCCTTTAAGGCTGAGATTTCATTATACCCTGCTCTCAAGGAAATTAGTTCCTGATGTATCTTGGGACATTGATTCTGGTAGTATTGTGTCTCTAGGATTTTAATTTTGGATTCTAGCATTGTGAATTTTTGTTTAGCTTTCCTTAAATGTGAGCTCGTGAGACTTATAATTTGGCCCCTAATAAAAGCTTTGAAAGCTTCCCACCTGATTGCTGCAGAGGTTTCGGATGTATTGACTATAAAATACGTGTCAATTTGTTCCTCAATAAATGAGATTAAAGCTGGGTCCCGTAACCATTTTTGTCGTAGTCTCCATTTTGGTGGGTCTTTTTTTAGCCCTGAGTCCACATAACATAAACTGATGGGAGCGTGGTCTGAGATCAGTATACTGTCGTAATCACATTCCTTAATTTTAGACAATAAACCTGAAGAGACTAAAACATAATCAATTCGGGAATATGTTTTATAAGTATTAGAAAAACAGGAGTAAGATAAAACATTAGGGTTTCTGTCCCTCCATACATCCCTCAGATTTAGTGTGTGAAGAAATTGATGTATTATTTGTCTACTTTTATTATGAGTTTTATCTGAACGTGAGGATCTATCTTTACTTGGATTCAATGTACAGTTAAAGTCTCCTGCTATTATGTATTCCCCTTTAAGAGATGATAGGTTGAAAAATAAATTGCTGAAGAATTCAGGATCATCATTATTAGGTGCATATATATTAACCAAATTAACTAGTTCTGTCCTAAGTATGCCTTGAACTATGAGATATCTACCTGCTTCGTCAGAAATCACTNTTTTTTTTTTTTTTTTTTTTTTTTTGTAGATTCTAAACTAGCAGTGCTTCTCATTAACAAAAAAAAAAAAACTAAATGCACAAGTCATATCCCCTGTAACCACATCAGTAGAAACAAGATGATAATATCGGCTAATAACTTAGATACCTGTCGCCAAAACCACAGTTTGGAATATTGTTAACTTAACTCAATTCTCACACCTCGCATTATTAGTAGCCTCTTATCATAATCCACATTCGGCTTTTTTTTTTTTTCTTTTTCCCAGCTGTATAATACAAAAAAATTAATTTAATCAGCTGTATAATATAACTCATCTGATTATTCTTGTGAGTACGCTATCAGGACAGAAAAGAGAAGATAAATCCATAAACATGACGAGCATGTAAACACAGGTCTCGTACTCATCCATTCTTGTTCTCCTCCTGTATTTGCCGGATGAAACTCTCAGCTTCTGCCGGTGTGCGGAAAGTTTGTGTTCGGTCCTTGTATGTCACCAACAGCCTGGTCGGAATGAGGATACCGTGTCTTATCCCCATATCACGGAGTTTCCGTCTTACAGAGTCAAATTCTTTCTGTTGCTTATGGACTCCTGCCGCCATGTCCGGGTAGAAACGTACTGGTTTATCCTTGTAGAGAACTTGTTTCTTGGCTTTGACTGCACGAAACACAGCCACCTTATCCCTGTCGTGACCATCATTTGATTTGTTTGACCATCATTTGATTTGTTTTGACTGCGCTGGCTGAGAAATCAAAGTGCTCTACATTTTTATGAACTGTCAGTGTGAGCACACCCATGCACTCAAAATATCAAGTTAAAGTGCAGAGGTAATGGAATTTGGCACAGCAACAGTGTCAGTGCCTGTCTGGGCAAATGATGTTTTTGTTTAAGTAAATTTTTATCTCCATGAAAGTCAAATCCTGTTGACATCTGAGGAATAATTTGGCTTTATCTGCAAGGCTTATTTGGATATTTAAAAATAATAAAATGACCAGATTGATGTGCTGGTAGTTGGTGTTCGTCTGTTTTGTGGATGAATTCTTTATTTAAAAAGGTTGAAGAATAATTTATATATTGTTACTAAAAAGTTTTATCACTGGGCGGGAGTTTGATATTTTGACTTTAATGTCAGGTGATTTGTCACATGGTATTTCATTTCTCATTGGGTTTAATTTTGCTCCTGCACAGTCCTCAGAACAGCACCAGGATGAAGAGAATCTTTCTGTCTCTTGCATCTCTCAGGTCAGAAAACTTTCCTTTCTTGACTTTCTGCTGCTTATTACACTTTGATCATGATGTTTTGTATGAAGAGATTATTTAACAAGGTGCAGTTGTGAGCTCATTGGCTGGTTTGTAAAAATATTCAGAGTAATGAACATTTGTAATAAACAAATCACACAAAATCTGAATTTTGAATGTTTGGGTTTTTGCTCACTACATTTTAGCCATCTATCAACTTACCCTAAACTAAATTACAGTACAAAAACTCTGCGATGGATTGGCCATTCCCAGTGGGCACATGATGTCAATTCAACATCAGTATGACATCAGACACTGATATAAAATTGTCATTATAATTTGGTCAAAAACATAAATCATCACATAAAAATATCTGTCAAATAATGATTTTAATGTTGTTATATTGAAATTGCTACAATATCAAGCTTCTTTGAAATTTCAGCCAAATAATTGATGTATTTTTGACATTATTTCTATGTCAAAGTTTTGGAAAAAAAAAAAAAAAGTTCTTCACCATGAATGAGAAGCACATGCAGCAGACATGAGAGCCTGCTAGCACAATTAGGCTGCAGTCTGTGGATTAACAGTCAGTCTATAGTTTAGGAGTAAGGAGTAAGGAGTACAGGTGTAGGTGGACAAATGGCCAGGGATTGTAAACCCCCTGCCTATATGTGGCGTCATCAAGTACAGCAGGCTCTCACGGTTACAAGGTTCTCGTACATCTGAAAGGTGTTACAAAAACTGTCATTCTCCACCTCCATGAGACATCTTTTCTATATGGACCATGACATAAAAAAAAAGATATTTCAAGGTTGGCTTGCTCAGTGCTCATACAAATGAACAGTGTATCACAAAAGTGAGTACACCCCTCACATTTCTGCAGATATTTAAGTATATCTTTTCATGGGACAACACTGACAAAATGACACTTTGACACAATGAAAAGTAGTCTGTGTGCAGCTTATATAACAGTGTACATTTATTTTTCCCTCAAAATAACTCAAAATATAGCCATTAACAGCTAAACCCCTGGCAACAAAAGTGAGTACACCCCTAAAAGATTACACCCCTAAATGTCTAAATTGAGCACTGCTTGTCATTTTTCCTCCAAAATGTCATGTGACTCGTTAGTGTTACGAGGTCTCAGGTGTGCATAGGGAGCAGGTGTGTTCAAATTTGTAGTACAGCTCTCACACTCTCTCATACTGGTCACTGAAAGTTCAAACATGGCACCTCATGGCAAAGAACTCTCCGAGGATCTTAAAAGACGTATTGTTGTGCTACATGAAGATGGCCAAGGCTACAAGAAGATTGGCAACACCCTGAAACTGAGCTGCAGCACAGTGGCTAAGATCATCCAGCGTTTTAAAAGAGCAGGGTCCACTCAGAACAGACCTCGTGTTGGTCGTCAAAAGAAGCTGAGTGCATGTGCTCAGCGTCACATCCAAATGCTTTCTTTGAAAGATCAGGGCAGGAGTGCTGTCAGCATTGCTGCAGAGATTGAAGAGGTGTGTGTGTGGAGGGGGGGGTATCAGCCTGTTAGCGCTCAGATCATACGCCGCACTCTACATCAAATTGGTCTGCATGGCTGTCACCCCAGAAGGAAGCCTCTTCTGAAGTCAGTACACAAGAAAGCCCACAAACACGTTACTGAAGACATATCAACAAAGCACATGGATTACTGGAACCATGTCCTATGGTCTGATGAGACCAATATTAATGTGTTTGGTTCAGATGGTCTCAAGCATGTGTGGCAGCGACCAGGTGAGGAGTACAAAGATAAGTGTGTCATGTTCTACAGTCAAACATGGTGGTGGGAATGTCATGGTCTGGGGCTGCATGAGTGCAGCAGGTGTCAGGGAGCTACATTTCATTGAGGAAAACATGAACTCCAACATGTACTGTGAAATACTGCAGCAGAGCATGATCCCCTCCCTCCAGAAACTGGGTGGCAGGGCAGTGTTCCAGCATGATAATGAGCCCAAACACACTTCTAAGACGACCACTGCTTTACCAAAGAGGCTGAGGGTAAAGATGATGGCATCCTCAAGCGGAAGGTGGAGGTGAGCAAAGTCTCGAAAATCTGCCAGCTCTGTGATGTCGTCATGGAGGAGTGGAAGAACATTCCAGTGGAAACCTGAGAAGCTCTGGTAAACTCCATGTCCAGGAGAGTAAAGGCTGTTCTGGAAAATAATGGTGGCCACACAAAATATTGACACTTCAGAAACTTTCACTAAGGGGTGTACTCACTTTTTTTTTGCCAGGGGTTTAGCTATTAATGGCTATATTTTGAGTTATTTTGAGGGAAAAATAAATTTACACTGATATATAAGCTGCACACAGACTAGTTTTGTTGTGTCAAAGTGTCATTTTGTCAGTGTTGTCCCATGAAATGTGAGGGGTGTACTCACTTTTGTGATACACTGTATGTATATGAAAAGGAATTAAATTAAAACTTCCCTTGTACCATCCTTAGTGCCTTGGTGACCTTGAGGAGAACAGAAAGACACAGTGTCAGACTTAGTGCGCTGTCACACTGGCCAATCGTGCCGCGCCTCGACACACTTTAGCCCAAAAGCCCAGCATTGTTGGCTGGTGTGACCCTGCCCTAAATGCCTGGTTGTGCTGGTAATGCATTTGCGTTTATGAAAATCCTGAATAAATAGTATTCAAATCCTGAGGACATCAAGGTAATAATTTGGATACATAGGCAGGGTTCATTTGATAATTAAAAAAGAAGAAAATGAGCAGACTTATGTTCAGGCAGCTGGTCCTGGTCTTTATGGTCCTGCACAGTCCTTAGAGGAGCACCAGGATGGAGAGGATCTTTCTGTGTCTGCTGTGTCTCTCAGGTCAGAAAACTGAACTTTGTTGATTTTTGGAGTGTGTATCATGCTTTACTCCTCAAACAATCAAGACGTTTAAGGAGTTATACTCGTGTATTTATTGATTAAAAAAAACATAATGTAAGTCGGGCCCTACGTTTTTAAATCAGTTTCATCCTTATTAAGACATGAGCGTTTGGAGGAAACAAAATAAGAATAGTAAAAGGGTCACTGACGTTTAAGAATTTTGAACAGGCCATTTTTAAAATGCAAAGAATAAAACCTTGATTTGGTTATATTTATGTAAAAACCCCAGTTTAGAGATTAAGTGTTTTTAAAGTTGAATTATAAGGACAGCCAAAATAAGTCATTATGCTGACCGTACTTTGTCTCAAAATTAATATATTTCTTAAACATTACAAACTATTAAACAAGTATCAGTAATTGAATAAACAGTTTCAGAAGGACTGGCTGAGAGATTTTCAGATCAAACTTATTCACAGTTTTAGTGTGGTCCACCACATGATACCCAAAAGTGGCGAGTATATTACAGTAGGTTTATTTGCAAATATGAGAAAGACATAATACCTTTTCAGGTGTTTCGTTGGGTTCCTTAGATGTGTCTGGTCAATAAAATACTCTGTACCTAACCCTTTCAAAATGAAAGTCCCAAAGTTGTGTTTTCTTGATGGTCGCGCCACATGATATTTCATATAATGAACAAATCCAGACAACATTAGTTTATATATTATAATGGTAATAAAAGTACATATGCTTTGTAATTTTGTCAGTGATTGCTATGTAGTTTGAGTTGTTTTTTTCAACAGTAAAATTCAGTTGGACAGAAAAAGTAGGCATCACGTCAATGACCCAAAGACATATCATTCTGGTCTTTAAGCTGCTACTTCTTTCCCACACTTTGAACTCTGCGGCTTAAAGAGTGATGCAGCTAATTTATGGATTTTTGCAGGCTAATCAGCTTCATGTGGGCAATACAATTAGCGTAATCACACTGGACCAATTAATTTACAGAACAGGTCACAGAAGACCAATGAAACTATTCAAATGAATCTAATGCAGACAGCTTTGGCTTTCTAATCAAAGGTTTTAACAGCAATTTTGATGGACAGAAGACGGAAGGGGACTCATTATGTCATCAGTAAATGGGCTTTAAATAGTTTAATTTATGGATGTTTGATATCACTCACAGGATGTTAGGAAAACATCATCAAGATACCAACAAAACAAAACAAACGAACAAAAAAACTACAGCAAAACATTTAGACAGCTCCATAAACTAAGATGTCAGAGCCTAAAATTAGAGATTTAGTCTCTCTCTCCCTTTCCTTCTCTCTCTCTCTCTCTCTCTCTCTCTCTCTCTGCAACAGGTTGGCACAGACATGTTGTCTCTTAGTGCATGACCATATTAATTATAAAGACTGTTGTTGGTTTTTCTGTGTTTTATTGCCCCTGAATGTAGATTATTAGACATGTATGGAGAGTCAGAGCTTTTGTCCAGCAGTTGTTCTGTGTGGACAGAAACCCAGAGATCCAGAGGATGTAAAGCTTGACAGCAGACTTCGATAGTAAAGAACAAGTTCATCACCTCTGTAGAGCTAACAGAGAGAGCACATTATGGTAATTTCAGTAGCAAAATATAAAGTGGATTACGTTTTCTTTTTGAAGTCTCAAGAACTTAAGTAAGATTGCAGCACTTCAGGTTTTGTTGCTATACAAACTCACTCACACAGGCTCATCAGCTGATGGTTGAGGATCGAGGGTAGGACTGAATAGAACTGATCTTTGGCGTAGGAGCTATTTGATTTCAGGATAATTAGATTTATTCTGCAAATCCAGAAGTTTTTAATGATCATTCATTAGCACAGCAGGTATTTTTCAGCCCTGTGGAGGTCTGCTGGGTTTTTTCCAGTGGGTGAGTTCAGAAACTAAGCAGGGGGGTCAAAAAGTGGAGGGAACCCCACACCTACAGAACTGATGCCAATTCACCTGGGACTTTTAGACAGGTGCCTATCTGTGCACGAATTGTTATTTTTTTTTAAGTAGTGGGTGCAGCTGGTATTCAGGTTGGCTTACCCTGAATATTTGTTTCTGTATGAGGATACAACAATTATTGATTTTTAGGGTGTGATTCATTCAGCTCACAATAGTTTTTATAGTCCTTCCTCAGAAAACCTTAGGTGCCAAACTGGAGTTCAGATATTGCATGATCACTTGTTGTGATGACCTGATATTTTGTTAACTGTTTCAAAGTATTACAGTGTTGTGAAAGAGTATTAGAACATATTCATTCATTGTAAGTATCTATGTTCTCCTCACAGGCTGGAGCGTCTCCTCCTGTTTTCCCCGTCAGTACCATTATGTCAATGATCCCATGACCTGGACTGAAGCTCAGACCTACTGCAGAGAGAAATACACCGACCTGGCCACTGTTGAAAGCCCAGAAGAAATGGACCAACTGATGTCCTCAGTGCCTCCAGATCATCAAAACGGCTTTGTCTGGATCGGCCTTTACAGTAAAATCCAATGGAAATGGTCAGACGGCTCCAACTGGAGTAACTCTGACTATACAAGCTGGATAACTAAAAATCAGGAACCAAACTTTGATTCAGGCACTCATCTCTGTGTAGGTCTGAATGATGTTGGCCTATGGGGGGATGGAGTATGCACTTGGACTTTATCCTCCTTCTGTTACAGAGGTAAGAGAAAAATAAATAATAAGGGCGTGTCCAGCTTCTTTTAACTGACTTGGCTGATACTAGGGCACCAACCTCTGAAGTTCTGGTAGAAGTGATGGGAAGATAAGTCCTTTTGAGTGTACAGAATCAGCAGTATAAGTTCAGTAAAGTGATTTGTTCATAATAATTCACAGAAATGTTTCGTACCCCGCAGCGCTGCTTTCGAATCAGAGTTTAATCAGCTGAAACACAGCTGAATGTTCAGTTCTGCTCAAGATGTTACTAAGAACAGCCATTGGTGAACAATAAGGTAATGAGCAGAGAATTTAACGGGATAAAGCCACAGTTTGCAAACTGAAAGCTCCTAAAACAATGACGTACACTCAACGGCCACTTTATTAGGCACACCTGTCAATCTGCTCGGTAACGCAAATTTCTAATAAGCCAATCACATGACAGCAACTCAATGCATTTAGGAATATAGACACTGTCAAGATAATCTGCTGCAGCTCAAACGGAGCATCAGAATGGGGAGGAAAGGTGATTTAAGTGACTTTGTACGTGGCATGGTTGGTGGTGCCAGACGGGCTGGTCTGAGTATTTCAGGTACTGCCGATCCACTGGGATTTTCACATACAACCATCTCAGAAAAACTGGGGTTTTCAAAAATGTACCTGAGTAAGCCTCAATCCTTCTTGTAGAATGTTTTGTGGACACATGAGACTAAAGTCCAGCTTTTTGGAAAAGTAAGTCATTCTACCGTTTATAGAAAACAGAATGAGGTCTACAAAGAAAAGTGCCTACAATTAAACATGGTGGAGGTTCAGTAATGTTTTGGGGTTGTTTTGCTCTGGCACTGGGAGCCTTGACAGTGTGCAGGGAGTCATGAAATCTGGGGATTATCAAAATCTTTTGGGCAGCAATGTAAGGCCGAGTGTCAGATAGCTGGGTCTGTGTCAGAGGTCATCGGTGTTCCAGCAGGACAATTACCCTAAAGATACCTCTAACAGCACCAAGAAGTGGTCGAGACTAAGCACTAGAGTGTTATGCAGTTCATATTTTTCAACAATTTTGTGTTTTAGGTTGTCAGACGCTCCTCGACTCTTCTTTATCTTCTCCATGCTTGGTGTGACACAAAGGCAACAACACAAAGGTTGAGTCAACTTTTATATGTTCTTACTGGCGTTAGGTGTGATTTCTATATTACCAGCATCTGTTGCTTGTCATGGCTGAGTTTAAACAAGCATCAACTGCTTGAATTTAAGTGATTTACCCACAATTCTAACAATGCAAACAATGGTGCCAACAATTTTGTCTGGCCCAATTTTTGTTTTGTGTAAAACTGTGTCCATTTTAGCTTTTTTCTTCTTTTTTTTTTTTCCTTTTTTTTTTTTTTTTTTTTTTTCCAATGCACATCAAGGAAATAAAAACATTCATAACAAAAAAAATTGTAATTGCAATCATTTCTGAGAGAAATGGTGCACTTTCGTCCATGACTCTTTGTATATATGTATAAAGGAGAGCGAGATAGTCGTTTGGATCGGAGAGAAGCACCTTGTGTTCCCCGTTTCCCATTGTACCAAAGATATTTTTGTTTGTCGCATGCTATGTTTTTAAAAACCAAATGAACAAGCATCAAATGGAGGACCATGTATTCAGAAGCCGATTGTGAGCCGGCCCTGGACGAACGCGTCGGGAGGCCTGCCTTTCCCTCCCTTTGCTGGTGGCTAACACTATTCATGCCATGGGCAATAGACGTCTGGAAGCCCTAGACCACATGTGTCAAACTCAAGGCCTGTGGGCCAAAGTGGCCCGCCACATCATGTCATGTTGCCTGTGAGAGCTTAGGTCTGATTCTCATATAGTAAATAAATCAAAAGGATGCATTAACTTAGGGCTCTGGGTCATAGCAAACATACTCGATGTAGCACGGGTTGTTGCACGTAAGATGTATAAGATAACTACATAACCATCGAGTTTAAATTATCAGGTAAATGTTTTAATGCACGAGTATGAAATTCTCTACGTGCTGCTTCTTTCACTGTCTGCTGCTTCTGCTGCTTCTGTCACAACCATGCTCACAACCAACAAGCAGCACTCCCCCCACCCCTCCAGAAAACTCTCCTGCACGTGCATGTTTGCCTGTTAGGAGAGAACGGAAAAATATGCTTACAGCCTCGCACATCTTGTTAGTAGCAGGTTGTGGGTGTTTGGGCTTTCTACCAACTCTTCACAACAATAAGAAACAAACATGTCAATGTTTAAGTTTCGTATTTAAGTTTTGTTTTACTTCTCATTCACTCTGCACATACACAGTCTGCCCCCCTTCCCTCAGTGACAGCACTCAGCTGCCTGATGACAGACAGATGACGTCATTTGACGTCATTTTACAGCTGAATAATAAGAGACTGCAAGCTGTGACGTTTTTAGAAATCAAATAAGGTTCTGCAGCGTCACTGTATGGAAACATCTGATAGCAAACAAAAAAGGAACTCTGAGGTGCAAAGTAAACAAAGGGAGGAAGAGAATCCTTAAACTACAGCCAAAGCCCAGGCTCAGAGACAGAAGTCACTGACAGAGTCCTTTCAGCGTGACCAACAATATCCATGTCACCGTGCCCATGTCATATAACCTTGCAGAGCAGATGGAGCTGCCTGATTCATTTCTGAAATCCTGCAGATCCATCTTGCCATGTTCCAAACAAAATCGTTTTCACCCGGTCCAATATTGACCGGACCAATCAGAGAAGAGAGGCGGGAGCTGTAGGAGCTGCAGACGTGAAACGTCTGAATGTTGAAAATGTTTGAAAACAATGGTGGAGTGTGAAGCGGTCCTCATGGACGCGGCGATATCTGCAGTTTTATCAGAAATAGACTCAAAATCTTCTCTAAATGAAGAACAGAGAACGTCACTCAAAGCCTTTTTGATGGGAAACAATGTTTTTGCTCTTTATCAGTTGGGAGAAGAGCAAAATCGGACTAGTGAAATATCTCCGCAGCGGATATATGAACTTTCTATCTGGTGTCAGGTTACAAATCTGCTACGTCACCGTGACTTGTGGGGATTGGCCTGTGATGAGCACGTTGTCCAATCACCAGCTGCTAAATTATATTAGTCCCACCTCTGAAAGCACTCTCTAGCGCCCCTCACCCACATGGACAAGTGAAATATCTCTGTGACAGATAAATGAAACTGTCCGTCTGGCTTGTCAGGTTACATGTCATAAGTGACCTTCAAATTTAGTCCATGTTCTTTTCGAAGTGCAATCGGCCTTTATGGTTGTAATTTTAGAAATCTATTGAGACACTCATATGATACATTTAGCTAGTTTAGTCTGAATAAATTATTTAACTGAAACTAACGAGGTATAACTACAAAAAGTTTTGTTTGAAATGAAAGGCTTGTTAAACTGTGAGTTTCCCCTTTTTTGCTGCAAATTTTAGAAATCTGACCGAGAGGTTTGCTTGAATCATTTTACTGCTGTCATTTTATGCATCGAAGTGTTGAATTTAACATTGATACAATGATTTAAAGGAGAAAAAACAATACGGAGATACATTTTTTGTATCGCTGTACAGCCACAAATAATTGAGATATTGGTTTTAGGCCAAATCCTGCAGCCCTACATTGACCATAAACTACATTTCCCACAATGAATGCTGATCATGTTACCTGCGAAATGGTGGCATCCCACCATTAGATTGAAGTATTTTCACAATGCAATTTTCCAAGTCATTTAACATGAATGAGAAGTTGCATTTACTTAACATTACATTTTTGTTTCATTTAGCTACATTTATACTGTCTTAAAGTTACATCTGGCCCTTTGACGGCAACCATTATGCTGATGTGGCCCTTGGTGAAAATGAGTTTGGCACCCCTGCACTAGACAAATCCAGGGTTGTGTGACCATACAGTCCCTGACAAAAGTCTCGTCGCACAAGGACAAAGTAACTTAAAATGGCATCTAACTGTTTTCTAAGCATTTAATTTTTACAATAAATGGTTATTTTTAATGTCAAGGGCCTTCACATTAATAACTGGGTGCAAAATGAGACCGTCAAAAAGTGGTGTGATGTTTACAGCTTGGTAAAGCCTATAACATCTGTTTTTGCAAGGACAAAAGTCTTGTCGTGTCTTTAAATGATTCAACCTATCACAGATCAGAGCTTCACTTGTGACAAATACTGCAATCAACACATTCCCAGGTGTGCATAAAAAGAACCCCAGCACACCAGACCTTCATGTGAATTGCAACCTGACCACTGACAAGATGCCACAGATTCAACCACAGACCAAAGTGCTGATCATCAGGAGCCTGAAGACCAAGTCTGCTGCTGAGGTGGCAGACATCTTCAACGTATCCAAACGTCAAGTGGAGAGGATGAGAAAAAGATTTGAAGAAACTGGTGAAGTTCTTGACAGGCCCAGGTCAGGCAGACCCTGTAAGACAACTGTTTGAGAGGACCGTTTGCTTCTTCGACTGTCCAGGGCCAGCCCTTTTTCAACTGCAGCAGAGCTACACCAGAGCTGGTCACCAGAAACCGCTGTATCTACAAGAACAGTTTGTCCAATTCTGTCACCCAGTGGTCTCCATGGCCGAATTAGTGCTCACAGACCAGCATTAAACAGAAGACAACTAAATAATCGTGTTGCATTTGCCAAGGCCCACAGCTTGCAGAAAGGATGGACAGTGGAAAAGTGGCAGAAAGTTCATTTTTCGGATGAATCGTCCATTGAACTGCATCCCAACCGCCGCAAATACTGCAGAAGACCTGTTGGAACCTGCATAGACCCAAGATTCACCCAGAAAACAGTCAAGTTTGGTGGAGGAAAAATCATGGTTTGGGGTTACATCCAAAAAGGGGGTGTGCGAGAGATCTGCAGAGTGGACGGCAACATGAACAGTCTGAAGTATCAAGAAATTCTGGCTGCCCATTACATTCCAAACTACAAGAGAAGGCAAATTCTTCAGCAGGATGGTGCTCCTTCTCATACTTCATCCTCCACATCCAAGTTCTTGAAGGCGAAGAAGGTCAAGGTGCTCCAGAATTGGCCAGCCCAGTCACCAGACATGAACATTATTGAGCATGTCTGGGGTAAGATGAAGGAGGAGGCTTTGAAGTTGAAACCAAAGAATCTTGATGAACTCTGGGAGTCCCGCAAGACTGCTTTCTTTGCCATTCCAGATGACTTAATCAATAAGTTATTTGAGTCATTGCCAAGAGGCATGGATGCAGTCCTCCAAGCTCATGGGAGTCATACACGATATTAATTACTTTTCCCAAGACACCATGACTTTATGTTCTGAACGTATTGTAGCATGTTTGTGTTTTCAAGTTAAAGTATAACTTCTACCATAAATTGTTTTTGTATGCGACAAGACTTTTGTCCAAGTAAAATCTGATCTTTCTGTCCTAATTAAATGATAAAAAAAATAAATTATTGATGAGACTTTATTTTGGTATAATAAGCATAATCTCGAGGCCTTTACCTTTCATATAAGCCATTTCTGAATCCAATTGATCAACTACAAGTCAAGTAATTAATTTTTGCTCTTACAACTTGGATAAGTGACAACACTTTTGTCAGAGAGTGTATAAAGAGTGTGCAATATATATATATATATATATATATATATATATATATATATATATATATATATATATGTATATATTCAGGTCAGAGGGCATCATTTCAAACAGGTGAGAGCCAGGATGTGAGCTGTCCTTGATGATGTCTTTAGCTCTGTTCAGGCAGTGGGAGGTATAAATGTCCCCTTGGGACATTATTTTTGAGTAACCTTCCTATGATTTTATTCAAAGTTGTATTTAACCTGCAAAAAAACTGAGGGCAGTTTGTGAGAAAGACCATTTTCCACGAGCAGGTCTTGGAGTCTGGGCCTAAGTCCAATGGTTTTTAACCAGAATGTCTGGGATGATTGTATTGAAGGCTGAGCTGAAGCTGATGAAGAGTAACCTTGTATAGCTCCCCTGTTGTTTCAAGTGGCTCAGTGCAGTGAGGAGATCTATGGCTATGGTGTCCTCTGTGGACCTGATTGATCTATAAGCAAATGGGTGGGGGTCGAGAATTGGAGGAAGGGTGGTTTGAATGTGATATAAAACCAGCCTCACAAAACACTTCATAATGACAGGTGTGAGAGCGACCAGTCGTCTGTCGGTGAGGCAGTCTGTGAGAGAGCTTGTCACTACCTGATCCGTACCGACAACCCTATCAGTTCTGTGCCTGTGCGTTGATGATGTCGCTTCCACTGCTCACGTATAAAGTGACATCACGTGCATGTTGATATAACCAATACAGTCTTTAAAATTAATTTCTTTGGGTCAGGGTTAGGGTAAGGGATAGGGTTAGGGTTAGGGTTAAAAGGGTAAATTAGGGCTAATTTGCTGAAATGTTGCTGAGGTAAAATGGGTGTTAAGCTGACGAACGGATGTGTGCTCTGTACATGCGCAGAACGGATCGGGTTGCCAGCAAAGATCATGTAATGACAGAGCTCTTGGGCACAAGGATGATGGTGGCTGATTTCAGGCAGGATGGAACTGTTAATTGTGACAAGGAGTAGCTAAAAATGATGATGGAGTCATCAGAAAGCTGGTCTGCGCAGGCTTTATGCACCTTCCCCAGGACCATGTCTGGTCCAGGTGCCTTCCCTTCCCTTCCTGATGGTTGATTTCAACATGAGTCGTCCCTCTGATCAAACCAACAGCAAAACAAAGTGTTCAGAGTCAGCCAACCAGATTTGAAGGGAGGTTGAGACACGCCCCTGTCATGAGATATTACTGTATTAAAGCAGATTTATCAAAAGTTTATTGTGGACTAAACTTCTCCTGGTTTCCCAAACTCTGACTGCAGGAACTCAACAGAATCCAGAATATTTTTACATCAGTGGAGAAATGGGTTGGCCTGATGCTCAGAAGAACTGCAGGGAGAACTACGTAGACTTGGTCACAGTGAAGAACGATGCAGAGAACCAGAAGCTCCTAGGCATGATACCAGATAAAAGGTCGGTATGGATTGGTTTGCACAGAGATCCTGACATTTTCTGGTCTGATGGGAGTGGATACTCATTCCAGTTTTGGCGTGTGAGTTTAAATCCATTGGAATCCATGACTGTGGTATGTGGAACTGCATATCTGCCAGATTCAGGAAAATGGGGCTTAAAACCCTGTGAAGAAACATTCCCATTTGTCTGCTACAGTTCAGGTAAGTGACTAACAGTCCTTCAGGAGAAAAGAGAGATTGAAGCATCACAGTAGAATTACTAAACTGTTCTTAAAACATTCATGTAGTCAGTGATTCTAAGTGTTTCAGAGTTTGGTGTCTTCTCATGAGCACAAACAGGATGAGCAGTACTGATAATAGATGCATGGATGGATGGATGTCATGTTTTCTTTGTTTCTGCACCAGGATCAAAGCATGTGATAAAGCTGAGGATGAAGCCAGACGACCCCTCTGTGGATCTGAACCACCCTGCAGTGAAAGCAGGCCTCCTGAGAGAGGTGAGACTCCAAAATCCTTTCATGAGCTGGACACATTTCATTCATTCATGTGTTGGTTTGGTTGTTTCTGTGCTGTTTTTCTTCAGACTGCACCAGCTTCCAGCAAAGGCTGCAGTAAATCTTTCAACTCTGTCTAACTATGTGTTCCCCAGCTCCAGGACCGGCTGAAGGAGAGTGGACTGAGTGGAGTCACTCTGAAGTGGAGAGAGCAGCCTGACGGCAAAGTTTTCCACCAGGAGGGAGAAAGTTCTCAGGAGAAAGAGGAAGAGAAGTCTGAACTGTGAAACAAAAATGTAAAGTGGTTTCTCCTTGGTGTGTCTTATTAACAGCACTTCTTTGTGCACTAGATGGAGGCAACTGTAGCCAATCACTTTGTAGCCCTTCATCGCACTTATGAAGGGTCAGACTTCAGTCTAGATTTTTACGCGTGTTGCTCCTGGCTTTGGACAAAAGCGTCTGTTAAATGAAATGGTAGAATCGTAGAATTGCTCTAAGTTCAGCTTGTTTCAGCAAATATCTGCCTCCAGCATCCTGAGCATGTTTCATGTTTCACAGACACAGAGAGACACAGACTCTCCAGACTCAGCTGTCAGTCCTCTCTACATGAACTCACTTCACCATGTGTGTTTGCTTTGATAATAACCCCCCTAAACTTGGTTTAATGTGTGACTAGCAGATCAGAGCGTGGCTTCGTGTGATATGAAGATTTTTAGCTGTGATTTCATACGGGTATGTTAGCATGTTAATTTTTTTAACCTGAATGTCCTTTCATAACCTATCAATTTTTATGAAGATTAAATGTAAATCAAAATGTTTGACACTTGCTGATTAAATTGTTGACCTTTGTTTCTTTCTCTTTGTTCCTCTTTTTTAATAACCTCTGTTTGTTTGGTGTCCCACATATTTGAAATATAGACTTCAGTCAATCAATGACTAATGACTGACACAATTCTGTATTCTATAGAGCAGTTTAATCACATGATAGAGTTGATTTTGAGAGAGTGGTCCGAGCACTCAGCTTCTTATCAATCAGAATACTTCATTGATCCCCTAGAGGAAATTGCTTCCAGTTACAGTTACTCCCATTCAGACAGTGTTTAAAATATAGATGTACAAATGTAAACATGTGCATCTTATACAACGAAAATAAAATATAAACATAAGGTAACAAGATATAAAATACTATAAGATAATAAAATAATCAACAAAAATAAAATAAAATAAAATATGTACAATCTACTTAAAATCTACAGTTATATACATGCTGACACAGTTATGGGATATTGCACAAGTACTGACATAACAATAATAAAATAAGTTAATGACATTGCACAGAGTGGTGACATACATTATAGATAATTATTGCACTTGCTATTATTTACATGTTTAGTAACTTGAATGAAAAGAGTCCGGGGTAAAACCTTGTTTAACTCAGAGTGAGGAGTTGTACAGTTTGATGGCCACAGGGAGGAATGATTTCCTGTGGCGCTCTATTCTGCTTCGAGGTGGGATCAGTCTCGTACTAAATGTACTCCTGTAGCTGACCAACACCTCATGAAGTGGGTGGGACACGTTGTCCAAGATGCCACGCAACTTGGACAGAGTCATCCTCTCTGCCACCTCGGTCAGAGAGTCCAGCTTGACTCCCACAACGTCACTGGCTCTGCAGATCAGTCTGTTGAGTCTGTTGGTGTCAGCTACCCTCAGCCTGCTGCCCCAGCACACCACAGCATACAAGATAGCACTGGCCACCACAGACTCGTAAAACATCCTCAGCATAATCCCGCAGACATTGAAGGACCACATCGGCCTCAGAAAATAGAGACGGCTCTGGCTTTTCCTGTAGAGTTTGTGGGTGTTCTTAGACCAGTCCAGTTTATTGTCTATGTGAACTCCCAGATACTTGTAATCCTCTACAGTGTCCACAGTGACCCCTTTGATGGAGACAGGGGTCACCGGCACCTTGGTCCTCCTCAGGTCCACTACCAGTTCTTTGGTCTTTGCCACGTTGAGCAGCAGATGGTTCAGCTCACACCATGTGACAAAGTTGTCCACAGCAGCCCTGTACTCAGCCTCATCACCCTCTCTGATACATCCAACAACTGCAGAGTCTGAGAACTTCTGGAGATGACGGGTCTCTGTGCAGTAGCTGAAGTCTGTGGTGTAGAGGGTGAAGAGGAAGGAAGAGAGGACAGTCCCCTGTAGGGCCCCAGTGTTGCTGACCACTCTGTCTGACACACAGTGTTGTAGATGCACAAACTGTGGTCTGCCAGTCAGATAGTCCACAATCCAGGACACAAGGTGGGGGGGTCCACCTGCATTGCTGTCAACTTCTCACCCAGTAGAGCCGGAAGAATGGTGTTGAACGCACTGGAGAAGTCAAAAAACATGACTCTCACAGTGCTCGCCAACTGGTCCAGGTGGGTGGAGACACGGTTGAGCAGGAAGATGATGGCATCCTCAACTCCGAGCTGGGGCTGGTAGGCAAACTGTAGGGGGTCCAAGTGTGGTTTGACCAGGGGCCGGAGCTGCAACAACACTAGTCTCTCCAGGGTCTTCATGATGTGGGAGGTCAGCGCCACAGGTCTGTAGTCCTTGGAGCCACAGGGACGCGGCGTCTTCGGCGCAGGCACGAGGCAGGATGTCTTCCACAGCACAGGGACCCTCTGCAGACTCAAACTCATGTTGAAGACATGCTGTAGTACTCCACAGAGCTGGGAGGCACAGGCTTTGAGCACCCTAGGGCTCACACCATCAGAACCCGCAGCCTTGCCTGAGTGGAGTCTCATCAGATGTCTCCTCATGTCGTCAGTCGAGATGTTGATTGTAGAGGTGACCAGCAGGGGGCACACATATATATATATATATATATATGTGTGTGTGTGTGTGTGTGTGTGTGTTGTTTATATGTGTCTACTGTATGTATGTAAACAGTTGTGCTCAAAAGTTTACACCCTCCAGCAGAATCACTGATTTTTTGGCCTTTTCTCCGAAAACATGGATGATAACACAAAAATCTTTCTGTCACTAATGGTTAGTGGTTGGGTGAAGACATTTATTGACATTTATTTATTATTGAAAAGAAAAAATACATTACTCTTTTAAAACTATAATGATAACAAAAACTTCAAAAATGACCCTATTCACAAGTTTACACACTCTGCTGGTTTTGGCCTGATACATGCACAAAGGTTGACACAAGTGGGTAACCATCCTCACCTGTGATCTTGCTTGCTTGTTATCATTTATATTTTCTGAGATAAGGCCAAATAATCAGAAATTCTGCAGGAGGGTGTAAACTCTTGGGCACAACTGCATTTATAGATGGATAAATAGAGATATGTAGATGTAGATAAAAGGAGTAGTACCCATAAACTGTATAAAACATGGACGTAGTCTCCGTGACGTCATCCGTCTGTTACTGCAGCTCCATTCCGAGGCTAAACGGCGGGCGCGGCCATATTCGAAATGGGACGAGTGACGAGTGCCCAAACTCACAGCTATTGGGCGCCCGTCAGTCACGTGATCTGAGCTGTGGCTAAGAAATTAGCGAAATTAGCGATCCAGATGGGAGACAGAGGTCCAATTCCAATTCCTTTCTTAACCCTCAATCTTAACCCTCAAGCTCAACCCTCAATCTTAGTCGCCCTCGAAACCAAGTGTTAAGGGCAATCTTGTGACTTAGAAATGGGACACCCCTTAAATGCAAATGAAATTGTTGTGGACTGTCTGTCAGTTTTTCCTTCGGTTAGCATTATCAAAAAAATATCTGTATAAATAACACAACCACGGACATATTCAGCTGTCACAGCATACCATAGTTTATTGAAAGGTAAACACCAGCTATAACTATCGTTACATAACTCTGCGGCTACAGGAGATGACATTAGCCCGGTCATCTTATACCATTATCAGCACAAGTATGTTATATAGCCTGTTATCTTGATAAAACAATTAAAGAAAAAAGACCATTTTGTAACGTTAACTAACTTAAACAATAGCAACATGGCTTGTCCGCACCGGACGCTATTGACAAAAGATCGTAAAATAAAAATAAATGTTATGCAACAACGAGGTAAATAATCCATAAAATGGGTCTAAACTAAGATAATACAATGGTTTTCGTAATATTTATATCTCCATTAACAAAGAAAATACTATATTTGTAGCTCGCCTTCTCTGCCGCTTTGGACGCCATGTTTATTTACCGACAATACGTAATGCATTCTGGGTAGCCCTTAGTCCCAAGGGTGGTCTCGGAGAATCTCAGTATTGAGAGAGATACAGCCTCAGTCTTGCCCCTCAACCTTAACATTCTGAGAATCAGGACAGCACTTACACTTCGCGGGAGTGCGCATTTTGAGATTGAGGGTTAAGACAGGAATTGGAATTCACCCAGAGTTTGTACCAGGCTTTAAATACGCCACTTTCGACTCTGAAAACTGCCTTTTTCCCGTCCACTTGTACAGGACTTCCGGTGCTTCCGGAGTCAGCCTCAAGCGGTCACTGGAGGAACAGCAGCCTTTATAGCACTTCAGTGTTGTCTCGTTTTTTCAGACTGGCGGTTGCCGCCTGGTAGTACCTATTAAACCCCTTGATTAGTTGAGGAATGAGCATTATACACACCAAAAATCAACATAGTTAAGTTTTCTGACCTGAGAGACACAACAGACACAGAAAGATCCTCTCCATCCTGGTGCTCCTCTAAGGACTGTGCAGGACCATAAAGACCAGGACCAGCTGCACACACATAAGTCTGCTCATTTTATTTTATTTTATTTTTTAATTGTCAAATGAACCCTGCCAATGTATCCAAATTATTACCTTGATGTCCTCAGGATTTGACTGCTACTTAGGTCAGGATTTTCATAAACACAAATGTGTTACCTAAGTCACTCAGACCCGTGTAACGATACAATGTTCTGACACTGTGGCTGTTTCCCAAACCACCTACTACACTTACAATTTCTGGCAGAAACTCAATATGTAGTAGACAGTATGCGGAAATTGAGAGATTTTATAGCATACTAAAAATTCCTGGATGTCTTACTGATCCAGGAAAATTTCTCAGTATTTCTCAGCAGACCAGTCTACCTGGTATACTGTTTCCCACAATGCACAGCGCTGATGCTCCATTCGGGGGCATTTGTTTACAGTCAAATGATGGTAATCTACTGGAATAAATAAAAGTGGAGAGATACTGAAGCAACAATGGCAAATCTGCTCACTTTATATCATGAACGAGGTGTTTACTTCTCCCAAATTCATCAAACCTTGTATAAATCACTTATTCACTTTTCTTCAAATGACAGCCTACATGGCTGATGCAGTTTTTCCATCAGCTGTAAAAAAAAAAAAAAAAAAAAAAAACAACTAATAAATAGATAAAAAATGAAAAGTTTGTCCTTGCCAGGTTCATTTTTTAGGAAGTGATAACTGTTGGTGTAAGAACGAAAGTGAAATATGGTGATTTCCCTGAAATAAATGACTATACGTTTTCAAATTTCATGAAAACAGAACTGTGAAATCTCTTCCTGACACACAGAAAAATAAAATTACTTGCTGAAATTTAATGAAATTTAACTCCTTTGCTTTATGGTATTTATCTAATATCATTTAATTATTGACTTCTAATTTAAGAATCCCATTATGTTTATTTGACAGCAAAATCTGTTTCCAGGTCAATTTGACCCGTTGTATGTTTACTTCTTCAAAGGATCCAAAAACAAAAAAATCCTAAAAATCATTGCTAATATTTAATAACTAACTCCATCACTAAATATTTTATCAAGATTTATTGCAATTGTNTATACGTTTTCAAATTTCATGAAAACAGGACCGTGAAATCTCTTCCTGACACACAGAAAAATAAAATTACTTGCTGAAATTTAATGAAATTTAACTCCTTTGCTTTATGGTATTTATCTAATATCATTTAATTATTGACTTCTAATTTAAGAATCCCATTATGTTTATTTGACAGCAAAATCTGTTTCCAGGTCAATTTGACCCGTTGTATGTTTACTTCTTCAAAGGATCCAAAAACAAAAAAATCCTAAAAATCATTGCTAATATTTAATAACTAACTCCATCACTAAATATTTTATCAAGATTTATTGCAATTGTTTTCCTTGCCTCTCACAGCTAATAGTTTCAATTAAGTTAAAATTCACTTGTTTTTTCAGATGAAAATACAATTCAGACTTGTTTTTTAATGTTTCACCATTTTATAACTGTTGAAAGCCAAAACAAATCAAACAAATAATTTTTACAAAACATTGAAAGTTACCATTTATATTTTTGTGTTTATGCACTGTTTCCAAACAGAATAATAAATTATATATGAATCATCTGCGATAATGACAATGTGTGTGTTTGTGTGTGCATGTGTTTGTGTGTGCGTGTGTGTGTTCATGAATATACAGTTCTGACTGTGTGTGTGAGTGTGTCTGTGTGTGTGTGGGTGTCTGTGTGTGTGTGTGTGTGTGTGTGTGTGTGTGTGTTTGTCTGTGTGTTTGTATTTTTGTCTGCATCTGTGTGTTTGTTTGTGTCTGTGTGTTTATGTGTGTGCATGTATGTGTGTGTGTAGTAGTAGTTAAGGTTATTTTCAAAGGGTAATTGGTCTTCATGGCCGTAATTTCAGAGCACTACTGAAACATCCACATAATGTATCCAGCGAATTGAATCAGAATCAGCTTTAATTGCCAGGGGTATGTTGCACAACAGTAGGATTAAAATATCCATAAAATTGTGTCCATTTTGGCCTTTTTCTTTTCTTTTTTTTTGTTTTGTCCTGTGCACATCAAGGAAATAAACACATTCATACCAAAACATTTTGTAATTGCAACAATTTCTGGGAGAAATGGTGTATTTTCTGGAATAATTCCAGGGGTGCCAATACTTTTGTCCATAACTGTATAAGTCCAAGGGTGCAGTGTTCACTGAACACTTTCAAAAGAGTAAAATATCTACTCTAATTTAAGAGTTACATGTCAACACTTTGAGAGTACAAATGTACAGTGTTCCTTGTACTTTTAGACACTATCAGTGCTTCCCAACACCTGCAGCGTAATCCTAGAACCCCCGAAGGAATAGAACAATGTACTAACAGTCAGTGCTGTAATCCCTAGCGCTTTACAGAATCAGAATCAGAATCATTTATTGAGGACTAGTGTACATATCTCAGTACATAAGATTTTGCCTTTCAGTTACATCCCATCCAAGAAACATAAAAGAGACAGAGACAAATAACATGGGGAGGACAGGGGTTGGAGAACCGGTAGTTCACTTTCCTGCAGCGCTCTGTTTCATTAGATGGAATCATGGATAACACTTGGATAGGACAGGAGAAAAAAAAAGGTACCAGACGAGGCCCTGGATTTGGGGCCTAGTTTGGGATCAGGAACAAACACCTCAGCACAGAGGCACATTCAAGAACCATTACAACAATGAACTCGAAGACTTGCACATGTGGTATTGGGGAAAGGTCAAGGTTAGGGGGAGTCACAGTAAAGACACTGAGGGAAGCGCCTCCACCCTCACATGGGCGATTCGCCTACTACCCCAGCACTCACTGCAACAGGGGAACAGACAGGTTGTTTTTTTTTGTTTAACAGGACTGACTATTTAATATTTTAAAAATGAGTGTAGGTGTAGACTGAACTTCACGGTCTACACCATGGCACAGACAGCATGAGGTGTAAAAAGACCGTCAACACCATTGGAAAACAGAGAGGAGAATGTAATCAGCAGGTGTATGCCACAAATTTAAAACAGCTTATGTCACCTGCATGATTGCCCAATGTACAGCAGGCCCTCATGTCCACTGCATGCCCTTCTTACTCATGGTTACAGGGTTCAGTTTCATATACAGGGAATTAAGTTCAGTTCAATTATACACTGCATAAAAAGCCAGATTTTCGGTCCTGTGAATTGCTGTAAACCTCTCATGTTCCCGGCAATTCACAGGCTGTGAAGGGGATGTTTCCCTGTGCTGTAAATTGACGTAAACCGACCATGTTCCTGGGGCTGGGGGCAGGGTAGGGGTAGGTGTGTGGGGAAGGGGAACCTTACACTTCACACCTCATGTGAGAGGTGTGGGAAAAATTAGCACCTGGCCTGCCTGACTGGTATTAGTCAGGTCAATCACTGGATGAAACAAGATTTGAAAAAAAAAAAAACTGTACTATGATTGGTTGGCAGATCTGTTTCTATTGGTCAACCTCTGGACAATTATAATACCCTCAAACCCCAGCCACTCCTCTTAATAATAATTAAAATAATGATAACAGTAATAATTCTTAATTATTATTATGAGGAAACAAACATTAAAAAAACAGGCATGTTGAAAAGTAAGAGGTTTACACAATCCTACACACACACATACACATACATACATAAAAGCTTTCAAGTTTGAACAATAAACGATAATTAAGAAAATGGAAAAAGCAGCCAAAAAAAATTGTGGTCTAATTCCCCGGGATTCCTACTACTACTGGCCAGTAGCAAGAGCATCAGATCCTGGCAGTTGAAAATGTTTCTTTGCTGCCTATGGATCATAATTATTTTGACATATTCTGGAAGATGGTTGTCCACTTTGCATACGTTCCCAATGGGAAGCTGCAGACTTTGGATCTGAGTCCTGCCTACAGGACAGGACACATGTTGGTCAGCTCCTGGCTGTGGAAAGATCAGACATCAGGTCAATGGTGATGCCCCTCCAGAAATCCTCCCCATATGGAACAAGTACAGCCTGCCGTGTAGCCAGCAGCTGTGAACACAATCAGTAAAGACACAATGTTTATACTTAACAAATGTAGCAGAAAAGTGTATAAGAATACCAATACTATTCAAATTACATTATGTATAAAACACAAAATATGATGAATCAAACCAAAATGTATCACCATCTTTCTTCTCTTGCAATTCTGGGCTGAGGATTTCCTGGCCCCCATTTGATCTGCCTGACTGCAGTGGAAGTTCCTCCTCAGGGTCTCAAACTATGTTTTAGCTGAGGACAGTTTAACATGGCCATTGTTAACTGTTTTGGTATGAGAGTATTTTATTGATGATGTTGGAAAATTTAGAAAATTTAAAACAGGATACTTACATCATGAAGGACCCCACCCATCCCGCACATGCTCTGTTTGTCCCTCTCCCCTCAGGCAGGAGGCTGCGGAGCATCAAGAGCAGGACTACCAGACTGAGGAACAGCTTCTTTCCTGAAGCTGTGAGACTGTTGCACTCTGGTGGTCCCCTTTAGTGTTACAGCCTAAAATGAGGCCTTGTCTCTGTCCCTGTTCCTTTTTGCTGCTGGCTGTTCTCTCTCCTCTCTCTCTTGCAGGTAGTGGGAAGAGTCTTCGAGATGCGATCTGGCACACCTGAGCAGGCTGAGTTGGGGCAAACACACACTCACACACTCACTCACACCCATCCAACACTGCATGCACACTGACAAGCATAGTTTTATAATTTTGCTGTAAATATTATTCTATTAAATCATTTGTTAAACTTCAAGACTATGTGTGGCCTCTCCTTTTTTTGTCAAGAACCATTGAGCCGGGTTGTGACACCATGCAGCAATTATCGAATAGGAGGCTTGTACCTTTTTGCTCAGTCAGATCCAAGTGGCAATTTTTATTTATTTAATTAATTTTTTTGACCAGACAGTGTACATATCAAAGTATAATTGAAAACAGGTGATCTGATGATCACAGAGACAACACTGTCCTTATCTGTTTTTTTTGAGGACAACTGCAGAGCAACACAGACACATTCAGAGAAGATTTTTAACCAGGCTTTTGTATTCTTAATCATTGCTTATTTCCCCTTTTCCTGTTAAAAATGAAGCTTTAGGCTCTTGACGGTGCAAAAAATAACTTTTTGATGGCAAAGTGAAATGCTGAAAAGTTTCTGATTTGACTGTTCACTTATGACAAAATGAGTTCTTGGGCCAGTCTCTCAAAATCAACTCTATCATGTGATGAAACTGCTCATAGAATACAGAATGCTTTCAGCCATTTGTCATTGATTAATTGAAATCTATATTTCAAATATGTGGATACCAAATCAACAGAGGTCATTACAAAAGAGAAACAAGCACAGAAAACAAAGGTCAACACTTTAATCAGCAAATGTCAAAACATTTTGATTTACATCTTCCTTGAACTATGATAACATGAATGAAACATTCAAGTGAAAGCATATACATGCTGACATACCCATATGACATCACAGCTAAAAATCTTCATATCACACAAAGCCACACTCTGTTCTACTCGTAAAAACATTAAACAGTAGTCTCTTCCTGCTCTCATCGTAGGCAGACGCTTTTTCTCTAGCTCCCTCCCTGCCCTTCTCTGTCTTCAGAAGGCGTATACGTTGGCTGATGTCAGGTCAACATATACGTTGTGTTCTTGAAAGGTTGGAACCAGTCAACATTTAACATGAAGGCCAAATTATTTGGCTCTGCTAAAAATGGCTAGCCATTCACATATTGGTAATCCTGCCATACTTTTCCATCATATCCATCTCCTAACACACCCTCAGCCTTTCCTCACATTTTGCTGCGATTCCAGACCTTTTCACAAGCTTCTAGAGACTGAACAACACTCTAGTAACAGTATGGTCGTATTGGATACACACATTCATTACCATGGGAGGACTTTGACTTTCGTAACAAATCAGAGCCACATTTCTTTGTCAGTGTAGACCTTTTCTGTGGGTGGTTATAAAATGGAATGAATCCACAAGGCTTGCATGCCTTTATACCATCCCGTCTTAACTCATAAGTTTCATTTGGTGTGTATACAGTCATACATCTTGGGCAAACCACATATTTTGTGAAATCATCACAGAGGATGCCTGTCCATTTCCTCAAGGAGAATAAGGTCTTTGGGATACAGCTGGCGAAGACAGTAAGGGATTCAATCCCAAGGACATTTCCGATTATCCACATGAACTGTTTGATGCAAAAAAGAAGTGATGTGATGGCATTGTCAGAAATCTTGAGGGTTACTTGCCATGACAAGACCATCATGGCCAAAATTTTCATCAACAAGTGTTCTGGATTTGCTGAAGTCTGAGCACTTCCATGTCCTTCTCTCCCTCGCATGGAAGGATCGCTCTGCTCCTCTGCAAGGGTTTCCCCCTCTTCATCCTCGTCAGTGTGATTTTCAACCTATGCAAGCAGAAAGAAGAAATAAATTTGCAGGTCAAAAGACAAACATTATGTATCAGCATGCATGTGCTAAAGTGAACCTCAATTTAGCTAGAGTTAAAGCAGAAAAGTTCATCGAACAGTTAGTTTGACAGCAAAGAAGATGATCTTTTACAGCTTTCAAATCCTTTGTGTTCAAAAATAAATTTGGTAACCCACTTACAAGCAAGATCTGTATGTGACTGTGTTCAGTCAATTCATTCTTTCCACATAACAGGAGATGTCTGCCTCATCATCCACTGCATCAGATTCACTGGAGTCAAGGAAAAGACAAATGCTTTGGTTGTCTGGCATTTCGTCTGAAAAAAAATGCATGGAAACACGAGAAAACATTTCAACAAAAAATTCAACATTTGAAACTTGACAATATACAACTTTCCAGGTCCACAAGTGTTACATAGTGTCCCATTTTCAAGTAAGTTATCATTTCTATTTAGAACGAGAACACAGTATAACTTTCAAGCTCACACTTTATTTGCAATTAAGCATGAAACCATGTAGCTAGCTCACTGTTGTCTGAAAGGTCAGTTGGTGAGGATAATTCGTCCATTGGATCACTCTCTTTAGCAACATGAGAGCTCTGGTCATCTGCGGTTTGAATGAAAGAAAATCAGACAGTGTATGAGAGTATGTATCACACTCTATTCATACTAATTCTGGACTACAAGACATGTTTGCTTGGTATGTAACTCCGGAGTAAACCTCATAAAAGTCTGTACAAAGCTTAAAAATAGAGGAAACACTCGATCAACTCATTGATCGCAATTAATGAAATATTGCAGTTGAATTTTTTTTCAAATATGTTAGAGTGTGTTTAGAACAAAATAACGTAAAAATGATCAATGTAATTCAATATCCTTAGAAGGTTGATTTCACATGAGTGTGATGTACTTGGAGTGACATTGTTGTTCCCTGTATATTTTGAGAGGTATACTTTCCAGAATTATGAGTAATATAAGTTGTTATGTTGCTCACCACTGTCTGATGGATGATCATTCAGTGGACGCATTTCTTCAGCTCTCTTGGTATCATCATTGGACCAGGTGGTGTTCTTTACAGTATCTGTTCGTGCCCTTTCCAATCCGTCCCAAACTCCATTTATAAAAGAACGTTTTCTTTCCCCAAAATATGCACTACATGGCTGAGCTCGTGGTCACAATGTCCGCAGACGCGCCGATGCCTCCTCTTCTTTGGATGGCTGGTGTTCTTGCCAACTGAGATTATCTATTCACCTGCATGTTAATATTTACTTCCTGAAGTGCTACGTCACTGATGTCACCTTTTTTGAGGGCTCGTCCAATCACATGCAAAGTCACCATCACATGGTCTCGTGAGATCACGTGAGACCACCATGAAGATGAAGCCAAACAGCTTGGCCTGTGTTCACTTCTTCACGGCATCTTCCATTCGAATCACCCCGGACTCCTGCACCTGGACGACACCAATATGAGCTTCCTCCAGTCAGTCCCGCAACAGAGAAGAAAATATTGAGTGCATTCAGTGGACTGTCCTGCAGGATAGCACAGATGGAGGAGAAGTTGGCTGGAATGGAGCAGGGGTTGCAAGAGAGGATTTCCAACCTCGAAACCAAACTCAACAGCTCTTCCGTGGGTGTAGGACTGAAGCAGGTGAGACGGGCACACAATCCGAAAATTGCGGTAAGAATGTATTTTGTTTGTGGGATATATATAAGTTCTCGCACAATGATGTGAATTGGCAACGTTGGGTAGTGATACGACATAGTCCGCCATGTTTGTTTACATAAGTTACTTTTTTTTTTTCCTTTGAGGAAATTGTCCGTAGCCTGCACAACTCAGAGGGGAACGCCATGCGTTACAACCTAGAACAAGGGTGAGAATATTTACAGAAATTTTGTCTGCTACTTTTTCATAAAGGAAATGCCTTTCCTTGTTCTGCAGCACGCAGTAAATTAATGTTGTGAATTTTTTTTTACAGACTGGGCTCCCCTC
>RPOG01003203.1:0-69580 GCA_008086565.1 Thalassoma bifasciatum | reverse complement strand
TGATGTTCTTTGTTGTGAAAAGATCCAGGTATGTTTCTGCTTCCTTTTTGGTCTCGCCCTTCTGGATTCTTTCAATTTCTAAAAATAGAGGAAAAAGACTCTGAAGTTACATGTTCACGTGAACATACAGGGTTTCTCAAGGTGTCACATTCACTTAAGCTGGAAATGACTTTAATGAGAGGTTTGCACAAAGTGACTCAGAGTCAGGATGTTGTAAAATATTCACGTCAGAGATAACTGTTAGGAAAAACAGCTGTTTTTGTTGCACTTCTAATGATCAGCTTAAGAGGGAAACGTGACTGACAGGTTCCTGTTTGTTGGATGCTAAACAAGACACTCAAAGATGTTTGACCTGTTTTTTTATAGGGTCCTATAAGCATCCCAGAAATGAGAACAGCATGTGATAACTTTAGTCTCTGGATGCTTTTTCTTTTTCTTACAGTCAAATTTAATTAAACTTCAAAACAATATCTTCTTGCCCCATCTTAAATTTGAGGAGCAGACAAACCCTTTTCTATTTTCAGATCACTGAAAATAGAACATTTCCAGTTGTGGATGTCTGATCACACAGCAGAAGCATCACCTTGGGACATGAGGAGTACAGATTTTAGAGCTGCTCCATTGTTTTTCTCTGTTGTCAGGAAATGGAAGAAGAATTGCGGTTTAAGCAAGGTGAGAAATCTTTTTAGGCTGCAAAATTTAATTATTCCTATCAAAGCACAGTTTTGACTGTGGGTTTTTGTTTTAATTCAAAACAAAAAAAATGAGCTTTTTCCAAGTATGAGAGTGTGACAAGGTCGATTCAAATAGGTTTAGACAAACAAAGAAAAATAGAACAAAACAAAAACAAAAAAAACTCATTCAAGTGTAAGGTACAAACAAACAAAAAAAATATATTCAGTAAAGCTTACACTGATAAAAAGGATAAGAGGGTTCAAGCAAATAAAAAAAGTAAAAGTAAGTAAATCAATAATAAGTAGATGAGCTGAAATAAAGTAGCTGCAGTATTGAAGATGAAAGAAGTGAGTAATTAGATGAATGCAAAAATTGAAAAATAGGGAATATACATACACGTTAGATAAGTGTTGAGCTGATCCAGTACACATACCCTGGTACCTAAGGATCAGTACCAGTACACTAAAGTACCCATTTTTGGTACTTCTGTGTATGTTTATAAGGTGATAAATATTAATCTATTTTATGACAAAACCTCAAAATATTTCAATTTAACACACTGATTTCTTAATATATAAACTGAAATGAATATATCAAAACAAAATTCAACTGTTTGTACTGTTACATCACAGTTGTTTCACAGATTTCTTTAACGTGAAAACCTTTGATTTGAATAAATTATAACTTCATAAATTAATAACAACTACGCAGTGTTTTTTCTTTTTTTAAATAATGCACAAGATAAGAAACTCCTTTATTCTTCCCACAATGCAGAAATTCACAGTCCCAGCAGCAATGCAGTAAAAATAAGTACAATAAACAATTATATATATTTATAAATAAGTACTCCGTACTCGCTGCCATGAAAAACCACCTCCTCTGCCACTCCTTCACAGTCACTGAAATGCATTTCGGAACTGAAACATGGTACTGTTCGATTTGATGTGAACTGGTACTTGGTACTCTGTACTCGGTTAGAAGGTCAGAGCAAATAAAATGTGAGAGGTACGATTAATAAATCAATAAAAAGTAGACAAGCTGAAATGAAATGTGTGTTTGTTTGGTTCAAAAAAAGAGTTGAAATTAAAATAAATGCATAACTAATTTACTGCATACATACTAGATTTTATGAGCCTGTGTTAATGATCCACATTTACACACAACTAGATAGAGTCAAAATCTTACAGTTAAAGGTTGTGTAACTTCAGTATGGAAAGGATTGGCACCACTGGTAAAATAAATAAATAAGGAACATTTTATCTGTTATTATTGTAATGCCAAGAAGAAAAAAAATAACAATCCTGAATTTGATTTTAGAATCTCTTTTTTTCCTTTTTACCATTGGCCCTTATCTTCTTCCATACTTTGTTTAGATGGAGTTAGAATAGAAAAAAAAATGTTATGCGCAGAAGCAGAACTTCAGACAAAAGCAGCACCTTAAACTAGTCTCCATATTTCTCTGATGATGTAAAGCGGAACACACACTCACACTGAGTGAGTTTCCCTCCTCAAAGCAACAATTTAGATACTTTTAACTCATCCTGTTATCCAAAGAGACCCTCAGGGAGCTATAAAAACCTACAAGAGAATCCTCCATCAGCAAAACTTTTCAGTGCTGAACGAGAAAAATACCATGTGAAACTCATCAAGCTGCATCATTTCACTCATAAAAACTGCCAATCTAATGGATTTCTGTTGGTTTTTCATTTCCTGTGCTCTATCATTTATTTTATTTGAGATCCACGTAAAAGTCAACAGACTCCTGCTGACAGAAAGGGTTATTAAACACAACTGTGGTGCGTTCATGTCCCTTTTCACTACAGCTGGAGGAGCAGAGGCTGCAGTCCCTCTCTCTCCCTCTTTCTATCTCTCTCTCACTCTGCAGACGCTCCAGCAGCACAGACAGACTCTGGACTTGAGGAGTACTGTCCCCGCTCACAGGCCGCCTCACGGCTCCCAAATAACGAGGTGACCTCAGTCACGGACACTGGCGTGGATCTTCCGGCTGATGCGCATCGTGACAGCCACACATCGAAATCAACAGGGGCTTGACATTCAACACACACACACACACACACACACACACACACACACACACACACAAAAGCTGTTTCTCTTTTGGGAAGAGAGAGAAAGAGTTTTCAAGTCGGGATGTGACAGCATTAAAAGTCGAATAGTTGGAAACGACGCATCTGCGTAAAAAGACGCGTAAACATTTGGATGAATGTTTGTTTTCTTCACATTATCAAGGCTTTGAGAACTAACTTCCCATAAACAATGCTTCATCTATTCATTATCTGCTTAACTCTTAATGAGTCACACACACACACACATCCTTAAATCTGACTGGAACACTTGATGACAGTGATCCTGTCCGCGCAAACATTACGCAGCGTGGAGGTAATTCCTCATCGCTTCGTTCACGGAAGCTGTTCCGCCCTTCTTTAACTCCATAAAGAACACACATGATGCACAAACACACATACACACACATGTCGTCTGTCACACACTTTACCTGTGTTTAAAAGTTTCATGGCGTGTGTGAAGGAAGAATCCAGACTGTCCTTCTCCGCCAGCAGTTCAGGGAGGTATTTCTCGTCGTTCTCCATTTTGACTTTAAGAGGAAGTCAATTCAGTGCAAGAAAAGCCGTGATGAAAAGCGTCAGTAAGATTGAAAGTAGTCCAGTTATGTAAGTGAGAGTCGGGTATCCTTTATCTGCAGACAGAGCTTCGCATGTAGAGACCGGACGTTGGTGCGTCGGGGACGTCCGCGGCTCAGCTCAGCGCCTACGTGCTTCTTCTTCTTCTTTTTCTCCTCACAGCGGATGGGTCCTGTCCTCATGAGCTGAGCGCTGGCAGCAGGATGGAAATGAGAGAACAAAAGCGCTGCGAAGAATAGTGCTCTGATACGAGCCGGCGGAAGTGAGCTCAGAGGGACGTAGCTCTCCGGACTGACACCGCCCACTTAGTGTGCTGTTGATCCTCTTCACCACCAGGAGAGACGATTACACCGTTCTCTCAGCCCTGATGGGTGTGTCTGCTCCACAGTGCACTACTGTCAGCGTACACATGGGGAGGAAGATAGATTCTGTCAAATACAACTGAAGTCTGCAAAAGTGTCATTTTATGTACCTGGATTTACTCACACAGGTAACTATTATTCCACAGGTAATTAAAGTCCCAGGTGTGCTTATTACAGAGCCACACTTTAATTACATTAAAATAGATAGAGAGTTGTGGTGTACACAGACTTTTTGAGGGGCAGGGGCAAAACGAAGACACAAACAGGGCACATACAATGTGCCATTCTGACACTTAAGAAAGCCATAAAATGTATTTTGCCAGCCATAAGGGCACTTTAGTGAACATTTTGGCTACCAAGGGAAAACTTTATCATATTTTTTTGGCTGCTAAGGTACTTCAGAATGAGTTTCGGCTCCCAAGAGGACAGTCAACCATGTGTTTTGGCTCCCTAGAGGCCTATAGAATTCATTTAGGCTTCCAAGGGGACACTTCATTATGTATTTTGGCTGCTAAAGTACCTCAGTATGAGTTTGAGCTCTCAAGAGGACAGTCGAGTGAGTGTTTTAGCTCCCTACAGGGCACTATAGCATTCATTTTGACTCCCAACTACTTCAGCATTTGTTTTGGCTCCCAAAAGGGCACGTAAGTATGCATTTTTGCCCTAAGAGGACAGTTCCCAAATGGGCTTTGAAGCACTTGTTTTGGGTCCTTGGAGGGCCTTTAGTGTCTGCTTTGTCTCTTATAGGGCACTATGATATGCTTTTTGGCTCCAAAAAGGCCAGTTTATCATGGTCTTATGGTCAAGTGGGCGGTTTATCATCACTTTCCTCCTGAGGGGACACTTGAGTGGATATTTACACCAACATGGCTCCTGAGCACAAATTTTGGCTCCCAAGAGGGCTCATCAGAGCATGTTTCACTCCAAAGATGTCTTCAAGTGTGTGTGTTGGCTTCTTAGAGAGCTATTTAGAATCTTTTTATCCCCCAAAAGGACAGGTTATCATGAGCTTACCAGCCAAGGGGTCAGTTTGGCATCATGCTCCTCTGCAGAGGGCACTCTGGGACTAATTTTGGCTCCAAAGAGGACACTGAAGCCTGAGTTTTTGCTCTCAAGGTATTTCAGCATTAGTTTTGGCAGCCAAGAGGGAAAGTTTTGCATTCATTTTGGCTCTGGAGCACTTGAGCATGTGACAGCACTTTTTGCTCCCGGAAGGGCAATTAAATGTGCGTTTTGGCTCCAAAGAGGCCAAGAGGGCAGTTTATCATGTTTAAACAAGCCACCAGTGCAGTTAAGTTTGTTTTCTGACGCTTCAGTGCATTTTTCTTTGCTTTCTTGAGGACACTTTGGCATTTGACTTGGCTCTCAAGAAGGCTCACTGCTTTTTGGCTCACGAGAAGGCAGTGGTCCCACCAACCAGGGGAATAGTTCAGTGTCAGTTTTCAGTGTCATTAAGCAGGCACCTCAGTGCATTTTGTCATCAAGGGGGCACTTAAGCACATAGTTGGCCCCCAAGAGAGCACATGAGCACTCATTTTGGCTCCCAACTCACTTTAGCATTTGTTTTGGCCCTGCAGAGGCCTCTTAGTGTGCATTTTGACACCCAAGAGGACAGTTTAACATATTTTAACCAGCCATTGCTACAGTTAAGTGTGATTTTTTGCCCTGGAGAAAACCCTCTATTGGCTACCAAGAAGGCCTCTAACATACAGCCCTGGAAAAAATAAAGAGACCACTTCAAAATTTCCAGTTTCTCTGATTTTGCTATTCATAGGCATTTGCTTTGAGTAAAATGAACATTTTTGTTTTATTATATAAACTACTGACAACATTCCTCCCAAATCCCAAATATTGTCATTTAGAGCATTTATTTGCGACAATGAAAAATGGTCAAAATACCAAAAAATCCCACTGTTTTCAGACTTCAAATGATGCAAAAAACAAGTTCATATTCAATTTTAAACAACGCATTACTCATTTTTTAACTTAAGAAGTATTCAGAAATCAATATTTGGTAGGTTAACCCTGATTTGCAATAACATCACTCATGTGTCTGTCATGTTCTCCACCAGCTTCAGAGAGGAGGTTTTATACATTTCCTCATTAAATAAGATTTGGATCAGATGATCACCTCATCAGTGAGGTAAGGTAGAAACAGGTAGAAACAGGTGTGCTTGTGTTGGAATTCAATAGACACTGCAATGGAATGACTGTCATCTATGTAGAGATGCTGGTTTCTAAAAAATTGCAGTGGTCTATTAATTTTTTCCGGGGCTGTACATTTTAGCTACCAAGAGGGCACTCTAGTTTACTTTTTGGCTCCCAAGAGAGCAGTTTATCATGTTCTAACCAGCCAAGGTGGCAGCGTAGTGCCTTTTTCCACCTAAGAAGGCACTTTATACCAAGGGGGTACTTCAGCACTCATTTTGGAACCCAAAAAAGCAATCGAGCATTTTGGCTTCCATGGTACTTCAGCATGAGTTTTGGTTCTCTAGATCAGTGGTTCCCAACCTTTTTCAATTCAGGGCCCACTTTTAAGTCTCAAAAAATTTTCGCGGCCCACCTCTGACCATATAATTATGGGGGCTGTATGGCACCTTGTTAGCGCTTGATTTGTAACAAAGACCCGAAATGTAAGAAAAAAAAATGTAATAAAACCCGAAATGTGATAACTGGTCAATGATGTAACAGATGCTGAGCCCAGAAGGTGATAGTCATTTGCCCACGATAGAACAACTTGTTAAATGTTGGGTCAGTGATAATAGTCTTGGGATATACAATATTTGTTTGATCAAATCTCAGGGCTTTGTTAAATTTGGGGTCATGTTACATGTTGGGCTTTAACTTGCCCTCTTCAAGGACTTTTCTTATATACAAACGTTTGAACATGTTGAATATCCTTACAAATGTAACCAAGTTTTAATATTTAAACATTATTCTGTAGATTTGTATCTTTATATAATTACCCTTCATTAAAACTCAGACTATTTTGAAAATGATTTGGCGGACCACTTGCAATATCTCCGCGGCCCACCAGGGGGCCACGGACCACAGGTTGGGAATCACTGCTCTAGAGGACCTATGGCATGCATTTTGGCCCATGTGAGGCGACCTTAGTAGGTATTTCAACAATAGGACTACTGTGCACACCACCTTTTGATAGATAGATAGATAGATAGATATTATTTTGTTTTATGTGTTTTTACCCTTTGTAAAGCGACCTTGGGTGTCTTGAAAGGCGCTTTGAAATAAAATGTATTATTATTATTATTATTAGATAGATAGATAGATAGATAGATAGATAGATAGATGGTTCACAGATAGATAGATTCAGTCACTAACTGTGCTGAAACCTCATTGTTCCATCATCACAGACTGGTGAAATCAAAACTCACCTGTCCCTCAGGTGTGTCTTAACAGCCAAGAACGAGTGGTCAGTTTTCTACAGAGCACTGTCCAAAGGTAATTCAGTGAGACATTACGAGATATAATCTGGTTTTGACGGTGACCACCAGAGAAAACACAAAAAGAAATTCAAATCATTAATATAATAAAGACGTTGTAGGATAAAATCCAGGAGCCGTATGACACTGACTTTGAACACACCAGCTCCAAACATTCAGCACTCTCATCTCGTGCTTCTTACTGCCTCCTGGTGGCAGAGCTGTTCATAACACAGTGTACCTCTGAGACTGGATCCATTAGCAGAATCCAGCTCTCTAAGACTTATGCTCCATTTTCCTCTCTGCTCATATTGATTCAGAAACACTTACACAAGTGAAAGCACAGTGAGGAGAATATTCGTAAGGATCGATCCGTCCTGTTCAGATTGTGATAATGAACCTGTAACGCCACTGAGGGGGTCAGAGGTTGGAGCTGACGATGCTTTGTGTATTAGATCATTGTGCATATACTCACATTTGGAGGGAAAAAACTGCAGCTCATTCATCATCCTACAGCCTGAGAGAGAACTAATGATCAGCTACAGCTGCACATGTGAATGTGTTTGATCCAAACAAATGGAGGCAAAAATTCTCTTCAACAGACATTAAAGGAGGCACGAGACCCACTTTAAGTACCAGTGTTGGACTTGATCTATCTCTGACCGTTACCGTGTTATTAGTGTTGGGGGTTGCAAGGTTGTCCTGTCTCCTCTTGTCATTGACAGAATGGATAGCTTGTGAGCTGAATTTCAATTAGCTCATAAAAGGGAGACTTACTCCTCTTGGCAGGTGGAGGAGTTCCAATCCGTTAGCTTGTGATTCTGCCTTCTGCTGGTGTGGACTTCTCCAGGCCCTTAACATACAGAGCCAGGGTCTGCTTTGAACAGGGGCAGATGGAGGGGGTAAACATGGACTTGTGTCTTTGCTGAGAGGCTCCAGCTAGAAGTCATAATATTATCTGACACATCCTACAAGAAATCAGTGTCAAGAAAGGGTTCAAACTGTAAAATGAGCTGTTTGAACTCCAGATTAAGAAGTTATAGCAGTAATAGTTACTCATACTTTGTTGGTGCACATAAACTTCAGTGTCACAAAAGCATTTTTTATTGATCCAAATTTATTTTCTAGGAACTTTGAATGTTTTAGAACTGAATATCAAACTTTTTTTTTATTTAGGAGGGGGTGTGTGCAATATTTGTTTGAATAAGTTTACATACCATTTCAAAATGTATGATTTCTCTGACATTTTTCAGAAAATATGAATGATAACACAAAAACTTTTCTTTCACTCATGGTTGGTAAGTGGATGAAGCCATTTATTAACAAACAACTGTTTACTCTTTAAATCATAATACTGGCAGAAACTTCAAAATGACTCTGATCAAAAGTTTTCATCCCCTTGTGGTTTTGGCCTGACAACATCCACACAAGTTGACACAAATGTGTTTGAATGTCTACTAAAGGTAACCATCCTCACCTGTGATCTATTTGCTTGTAATCAGTGTGTGTGTGTATGAAAAAATGAACAGGGTCATTTTGGAAGTTTCTGTTGTCATTATGATCATAGACTGTACAATGAGTGGATGTAACGACGTTCGGCTCAAACTGAAGCCTCCAGCAGATGCCCCGCCCCCTGGTGTCTGGCTGCAGTATAGGTCATAAGCCCCGCCCCCTGGTGTCTGACTGCAGTATAGGTCATAAGCCCCGCCTCCTGGTGTCTGGCTGCAGTATAGGTCATAAGCCCCGCCTCCCCATGTATTCCAGATATGAGCCGGGAAAACTTAAAAAAATTACGATGCCTCGTAGAAACGTTTCTCTCATCTTTACGCGACGGTAGTATGACAATGTCATTTGGCTGCATGGTGTTCAGGTGTTTTTTTCTGAGAAGTTAGTTTCTCATTAGTTACTGGACGTTAAAAACTGCGACATAAGTTTCGTTTTACGATAGTTGACAGCTGCCATTCGTGAGTAGTTTTTACCGGGGATATAAGAAACTTCGGGAAACAGAGCCAAAAGGAGACTAAACCTTCTGAAGAGGAAGAAATAAATATTTTTATTTCTCTTTTTGACTTGGCTCCACCAGAAATTCTCTATTGCGCAGACTCTGGCTGCACAATGGTGGCCAGAGAAACGGGGTTTTTTGGCTTCAAAAACGTAGAACGGTGACAGGCGGAAGCACGCTGTCCGTTCTATATTTAGTCATTGGTGTGAACAGGTTGTTGTTGAATATTAATGCAAAATGTGAAGTTCATTGGGCTTTATATGAAGGACTTAGAAAGAGTCCTTGGTTCTTGGTTCCACATCAGACTTTGACGGGCCGCCAGAGAAAGACTCACCCTAATCCAACCCTAACCCTTAACCAAACACTGTTCAAAATAGGGACTTGACCTTTTAAGTGGTGCCTCTTGAAGGTGTTTAGAACCTCAGAAAAAAATAACTTGAAAGGGGGAGGAGTTAGTCATCACAGAGTAAAACATATGATTTCCTGTTGCTAGTAAGAGGCACCTTATTTTGTGTCAATAAAACCCACTGCTGCACTCAGGCTGGAACACTGAACATATGTGTGTGTTATGGTCAGGATCAGACATTGTACAAGAAATTAATTAAGGTTTTCATGGTCAACTTTAGGTGATAATAGTGGCAACGCCCATTGAGTTAGGAAAAAATCCATTGTTTACTTTTTATCTTGAATATGTGTTGTATGCATAGGTCCAATTTAGGAACTGCAGTTTTTTTTTTTGTAATTAGGGGGTGCTAGCAGGTGTCGTCTTACTGCACAGGCTCTAGAATCATACATTTTTCTTATTCCTTTGGGAGGGTAGCCAAATTTTGGACGGACTTTAAGAACGTTCAGGGCACATTACCAGTAACCAGTAAGTACCAGAAACAAAGACTGAGAAAATAATCCTGAGGGTTTCAAGGATAATTTTAGGGCCATGTGGGGGTCACTTATATCACTCCGTTTGATTTTTGTCACTGGTCATGATTATCCACCTCTAGGGGACATTCAGGCACATAAATCATGTCATTGGCACGTGTTCGGGGCTTGGCTTTATCATCGGGGTTCCAATAGGGTTCTTGCTGACGCTGTCATCGAGCTCGGGCCCTAAAAATTGTCTTCTGCCTTATAATGTTTACGCTGTTCAGATAAGTCGGTCAAGATTTCAAAAGCCAACATTTTATCCGAACAGAATAAAGAGCTTCACAGCCTCTCTAACCCAACTCTCTGAATAACAAGTGATAGAAATGTTTCTGAGAACCAAAGACAGATGCAGAAAGTCAGTTCAGATGGTAAAAGATATCATTTAATCCTAACAAGAATGGAACACAAACACGAATCTGAAGAAATACACTGGAGTGTTCATCCAACAACAAGATGAACAACCTTTGATGTTTTTCACATCCTGTTACCCAGACTTCAGAGACACATGTCTAAGTTGTATTTTTTTTTCCTTTTAACAAGGATCTGTAGAGAAAATGTGTTTCATCCAGTCATCAATCATCCAAGTGTTGGGATGCCCATTTTCAGATCCTTCTGGAATAACTTGATTATTTCTTACCTGGAGAACACTTTAAGTTGTGTCAAAATTCCAGTAACCTGTTGTACATAAATGATTGTCTTTAACCCCCTGATTCTTTAGTTTGGTTCAATAATTCAGACTGTGAGATGGTGGGGGGCACTTGCCAACACACAAACAATGTGCTACTATGAATATATGTCCGAATACAAATACTGCTCTGAAGTTTTATTTCCTTTTTTGTTATTTTTTTATATTTCCAAAAATAATGCTGCAGTAGATAAATCATAAAACCCAACAGCTTAGAATGATGAGTTACTATTCCTGAGTTATTAAAATATGCAGTTCTTCCTAGTATTTTTTTTTCTTTTTAAGTAATAGTTGCTTAACTAATGCAGAAAGCCATTTTACTGTTGTTTTGAGTGAAGCCTCCTTATATTATCTGAGAAGCTACAAAGGCTGGAGATGCCCATTTCTCATTTCATGCTAAAGTCCAGTAGGTGGCAGTATTGCAAGGGAAAGTTGAGTGAACAGGTAGAATTTAACAAGACCCTCATGGATCGAATCCCACATGGGTTAAGTCCAACATCTCTCACCTCACCTCATCTCAGCTCACCTTATTCCAGCCTATCTCATCTACCTTAAAATTTACATCAACCCACCTACAGTAGGATGGTAGAAGTGTCTAATTTTTTTTTTTTTTTTTTTTTTTTTTTTTTTTTTTTGGCAGCTGTTCGTTAAGGTAGAGTATGGAGAAATTTATGATAAGTTTTGTTATTCATTCACAAACAATAACCAAACTGGTCTCCTCCTCCATGGCTCAGTGCCGTCAGCACAGATGCTCACTGCCTCAGATCATAACTAATAGCATGGCTAACAGTCATAGCTTCCTAAACACACCATAGACTGTTAAAAATAGCCCTACAAGTACACCTGACCTCCTGCAGGTAAATGAGATAAGCTGCAAATATTGTGTAATTTTTTTCTCCATGTTGTGGCTCATTTTCCACAGTCAAGTCTGATGACATTGCACAATCAAAACCAGCTTTATCAGTGCTCAATGTCCTCTTTGTAGTCAACTTTGTTCGCTCTGTGAAAATGATCACCAAATATCCTGAAAAGGCTTTTGGTTACTGTACGTGTAAGTGACACGCCTGATGACTGAGAAACGTGTCTGTTTGGAGGATTTTATGCAGTATCAGCTAATGCTACTGACCAGTCAAGCAGAGAGCACTTCTTGTCTAAATTAGGCTCTCCTGGCATCAAAACCCAGATTATCGAGATGGGGACACTTCTGTCTTGTAGCGAGAAGTCTAAGGAAAACAAAATCACTCAGCTTTGCCAGATTCACACTGAGGAGGAAATGCTATAAGACTGTGACTTTTATGAAAGCCGACTCCACAGAAAGACATACAACAGACTTTACAGGAGAAATTTCAACTTGGAATAATTTGATGAAACAACACTTTTGATATGTTTGAACTCTGGATTCCTCTGGTGGAAAGGAGAGTGAATATTCGGGGTACGGGCGTCAGGATGTGACGTAATGACCCCAAACAGGTAGGACGTCAAGTTGTTGTGATTGTCATCTGAGTGATTATTTTACAAATTATGTTTTGTCAGTCAAGTAAACAAACCTAGTGACTGAAATATGAAGAATTTAAGCTTTCTATTGTAGGATGGGTTCCAATGTTTGATGGAGGCAGTACTGTTTATACTTTGATGACGTCAGAGGAATGGCAAACGACGCCCTGATGGTGCATTAGAGGTTAAAAGGAACCCCAACTGTAAGGATAAATAGGCATGAATATGCTTAAATGTTTGTCTCAAACTAGTATTTGTTGTTAAAAGACATAACGAATTGGTTTTTCTTTAAAGAAAAATACAGTTTAAAACACAGTTTCTATCCTTCGGGTGCAGCCATTGTTTTACTGCCGCAATGCATTCTGGGTTGATGACGTACATTGGTGCCAAGAATCTGGATTTGGCCGTTTACTCACTACTAGTCGCTGTAAGTAACTAGGTTTCAGGAGTGAAAAAAACAGAATAATGCCACATTGCGCTGCTTTTTACACAAACTAAGATATTTTGAAAGATTTTATTATCATTCTTATGTAGCTGGTAAAACATTGATCATTTAGGAAAATGACGTTCTGGTAGCAAGGGTACCTTTTAACAAAACAGCAGAGGAGTGTGTTGAGGCAGACAGACACTTACACACATGTACAGAGGTCTATAAATGACGATTGAGGAGGATTATTCCTGTTAAAGTTGACATTTTATTTTTTAGGAAAATCCTGCAAACCTTACCTTTAACCAAGCTTTTTGTTCAAACTTGATATAGACAGTTTTCCTGCGTACACATGAAACTACAGCTCAGAATTGTCACGCTCCTCGAGATCCTCATCTAAATCCAAAGCATGTATCAAACCTGATCCATACCAGGAGGATGTAATCTCCTTTGTAAAGAGGATAAGGAACACAGAAGAAGCGTGGACAGAGGAGAGGATGTCTAGGAAGGGGCCAGGTTGTAGGGAGGAGGGGCTGTTACAGACCTAAGCAGGTGTGACAGTTCTGAAAGCTTTCATGGGAAGAAAAAAAAGGTTTCTTTGGCCTTGTAGCAATGCTAAATCGAGCGTGACCCTCAGAACAAACCCAGGCATCTCTCTCTCTCGCTCTGCGGCTTCCTCACTGGAACAGAAAACCTTCCTCTGACAATGTGCGGACTATTGAATTTAAGCGTACACACTCTTATCACATCCTGTTTGTCTCTCAACGGTGTTTGAGTTATTTATTTATTTATTTACTCTCTTTGCTGCTGTTGACTGAAGTGACGACCTATGATTCACTTCTCTATTCATTCATGAAACTTTAAATGTTTGATATGAAACCTGACAAACATTTCATTAAAGAAAACATTTGTATGTAGAGGTTGTGCTCTCAGAAGTTCAGGCTCCTGAGAAGTGCTTATATATAATTCAAAAGAAAAGCTTCTCTCAAGCCAAGGCCTGTCAAACTTCTAAAGTTGTGTTTATTTCCATGGTCCTTGAATGTTACCTCACAAAAAGATTCAGTTTAATTTATCAGTGAAACAGTAAAAAGGTGCAGTGATAAATCTGTCATATTGTCAACTGTTTTTGTTGTGTAGTACAGCTATTCCCAACCTGTGGGTCATGGCCCCCTGGTGGGCCGTGAAGGTATTGCAAGTGGGCCGCCAAAAAGTATGATTATATGAAGATACAAGTTACAAATAAATGAATAAAGAAACAAATGTAAAGGATATTGCTTAAAATGTCAAAATCAGTTAAGTTTTGAAGGAAATTAAAACAGTTCAGATATTCATATATGGGGAAAAGGGCCATAAATGGGAAGGCATGTTAAGGCCACATAGGTAACCTAACCCTAAACATAACAACAACCTGAAATGTAACAAAATGAAATGTTTTAAAACCCAAATTTTAAAAACTTGTTGAAAAAGTGCTGAGCCCCAAGTGTAACAGAGAATTCAGGAAAACCAAAGATGTAATAATTGACCCAAAATGGAACAAGTTGTTATATTTTGGGCAAAATGTTGTTACATTTTTTGACTTAGCATCTGTTACATTATAGGCCCCAAACATTTTTGAGATTTAAAAGTGGGCCCTGAGTCGGAAAAGGTTGTGTGTTTTTTACTTGGATTTTTTTCTGTTTTGGTGTGAAATAGGAAGTCATGTCTACATCATTTAGCCACATTAGCTGCTAACGCTAACGTTAGCTTCTCTGTCGGTAAAAGCCTTTACATTTGTCACTTTTCTGAAACCCAGTTGAACACATTTGATTATATTTCTCCGTATTTGTCAGGGCATTAGTTTGACTCATACAGACAAACAGGCTTTGAACTGGAGGTTTTGCAGCTGTGTAATATCTGGTATCTCTGTGTTGTTTCTGTGATGTGAAGGATCGTCCACTTCGACGCCGGTCAAACCGACTGTCATCAGTCACCGATACATGAGGATAATGCTCTGTGACAGTAGCTATGTTTGTATGGTTTTAACCTTGCTATGATACTGTTGTGATGTTTCTTACCCCTGACTGGGACATGACTTGTTTTACAAAATAAAAATGACGAGTTGATGACCAGTTTTGAGTCTGTTTTTCTGAATCAATCGAGATTATGATCATGACGTTTTGGAGGAGGGGAGAAGGGAAAGAAAAGGAGCTAGAGGGAGTACTGGGGAGATGCTACACTTAGATTCATGCTCGTTTTCCAAGACTGCCAACCTTACCTTTAAGTGCCCCCTCAGGAACCAAAAAAAAAAAAAATGCAGAAAAATCCTCTTGAGAGCCAAAATAAACCCAAAGGTGCTCATTTGGGAGTCCAAACCAGGGCTTTGAAAGACATTTTTTCCCCAATCGGTTCATTCTGAATAGAAACAGTATTTTAATGTTTTTCGGTTTTTGGTTTCACACCATAGTTTACATTCTTGAACCAGTGGAACCAAAAAAAAATGTTGAAATTTCCTCTGCCTCTTGTTTACATTTTGAGTGACCCTGCCCAGCTTTTCACCAGAGGTTTAAAACATGTTCCCAATAGAATGAACGAGAGCAGCCCCCTGGCATTCAAGCTGCATCACTTAATAATTCTAACTTTGTACATAATGTGCCTATGTTGTTCCATTTCTGCTCTGGAACATCAAAAATTCATAATCTCTGGTTTGGTTTTTGTTTCTTGCAAAACTGCGAAAGATTCTGGTTTTCATTCCACGACCTGATTCAAAGCTGTGGTCAAAATGCTTGTTAGTGTTCCCTCCTCTTTGCCAAACATGGTAAAGTGCCCTCTTGTTTGCCAAAACATGTACTGAGGTGCATTCTTGTTTGCCACAATCCCCAAGAGGACATGAGAATAACTGTCATGGTATGAAAGAGATGGTTTCTGTTTACTTGTGGAAAGTGTTGACTTTTTATGGAGGCTTTTCAGTTGGGATACTCTTAACGATCAAACAGAAGACCCGATATTCATTCTACTACCAGCAGCTTCTGTCTGCTCTCATCTGTGCCACAGATCAAAGCAGCAACCGTTCCATATCATCACCTGCCAGCACATTGTTTCACACAGAGTGAGATGTGTTTTTCCTCATTGTTTGAGGAGCAGTGAAACTGCTGTCAACATGTTCTAATTCTAAGAATAAAATGTTTTCTCACTGGTTTGATGTGTTACTGTAACAGTGGTTACATGAAGAAAGTTCAGATGGAAAGAATGAGAATCAGTTTCTTTGTCTCTTTGGCTGTAAACTGTACAGCATGAAAGCTTCTGGATCACCCAAGTACGAATCAGTAAGGTGGAGATGGATAACAATAGTAATTTACTATCGTCACACTTCATCAACACAACATAACTTCTTTGTCACTCATGTCACAGAACCAACCAATCAATGGCTAGGCTCCCTGGTGCATCTGTAAACAGGCTGGAGACTCGCCTTTTCTTTTATGTCTTCTTTTTTCTCCTTCTACTGTGAAAACAACAGCCTCTCTCTCTCTGTCTCTCTCTCTGTCTCTCTCTCTGTCTCTCTCTCTGTCTCTCTCTCTCTCCTCTTCTCCTCCTGTCTTCCAGGTAGATTTCAGGGCAAGCAGCCAAGTTCATATCAAAAAACTATGCTTTGCTCTTTCGGTCCCTCAAAAGCTTCCGAAGGCAAACATGGAGGTTTGTTATGTTTGCCTCTGTGAACAGGACCTGCAGTTATGGAAATACAAAAATCTTCTGCTAACTGAACCAAAAGAAAAGGAAGGTTTTATGGGGATTATTGTGCACTTGTGTTAATGTACTCTACAAACATGTATAAACATTATATCCCATATCCACCCTTTCTGTTCTGTCTTAGCAAATCAGGAGGTTGAGAACAATATGACAAAAATCAATGCCTTTGAAAAAAGAGAGACAAAGCTCTCAATGTGGAAATGTCATGTTTCTAAAAATGGATTCCACATGTTCCCTGATGCCTGTCATGAGGACGATCAACTGGACATGGCATGAAAAAAAGTGCAAAAGCAAAGACATATATTTTTGAGTCTCTTTGAAAGTGGTGCTCAGGAGTTAGACTTATTTATTTTATGCTTTTGCTCATTGTTCTTGAAACCTTGTGTTCCCTATATGCACTTTCTGATTTTAATTTAACCAGAATGCAGCTAAAAGACTGTAAAAGGAAATATTTCTCCCTCTAGAATCACCACACCTTAAAACCTACAGTGCCATGAAAAAGTATTTCCACCCTTCCTGATTTCTGTGTTTTTTGAATATTTATCACTCATAAAGGTTTCAGTTCATTGAATGAATTTAAATATCACACAGAGACAACCCCAGGAAATATAAAAAGCAGTTTCTAAATTAATATTTTATTTACCAAGGGTGGAGAAAAATACCAACTTATCTGACCCTATGTGAAAAAGTAATTGCCCCCCCTTGTGAAATCACAAAGTAACTGTGACTAACCACAGTTTTGGGACAGCTGAGATCAATTTCACAGGCCACACCTGAACCTGATTGCCACCACTTTTGTTGAATCAAGAAATTACTTAAATAGAATCCGTCAGACAAAGTGAAGTAGGCTACAAAATCTCAAGAACAAATGCATCATAACACGATCCAAAGAAATTCAAAAATAAATGAGAAAAAAAAAGTGATTGAAATCCATCAGTTTGGAAAAGGGTACGAAGCCATTTCCAAGGTTCTGGGGCTCCAGCGAACCACTGTCAGAGCCATCATCCACAAATGGAGAAAACTGGGAACAGTGGCAAACCTTCCCAGGAGTGGTCGACCAACTAAGAAAATTGAACTTTTTGGAAGATGTGCAGCCCGCTACATCTGGCGTAAAAATGGCACAGCTTTTGATAAAAAGAACATGATGCCAACAGTAAAGCATGGTGGTGGCAGTGCCATGGTCTGGGGTTGCTTTGCTGCCTCAGGACCAGGACAATTTGCTGTGATTGATGGAAAAATGAATTCTGCTGTTTACCAGAGGATCCTGAGGGAGAACGTCCTTCCATCAGTTTGTGCCCTCAAACTCAAGCGCTCTTGGATCATACAGCAGGACAACGATCTAAAACACACCAGCAAATTCAGCTCTGAATGGCTCGAAAAACCCAAAATTAAGGTTCTGGAGTGGCCAAGTCACAGTCCGGATTCATATCCAATTGAAATGCTGTGGTGTGACCATTGACTGTATATAGAATGGACAGCGTGCTTCCGCCTGTCACTGTTCTACGATTTTGAAGCCAAAAAACCCTGTTTCTCTAGCCGCCATTGTGCAGCCAGAGTCTGCGCAATAGACAATTTCCGGTGGAGCCAAGTAAAAAAGAGAAATAAAAATATTTATTTCTTCTTCTTCAGAAGTCTCCTTTTGGCTCTTTCCCGAAGTTTCTTATATCCCCGATAAAAACTACTCATGAACAGCAGCTGTCAACTATCGTAAAACGAAACTTATATCGCCATAACGTCCAATAACTAATGAGAAACCAACTTCTCAGGAAAAAAAACACCTTAACACCATGCAGCCAGATGACATCATCATACTACCATAGCGTCAGGATGAGAGAAACGTTTCTACGAGGTATCGTAATTTCTTAAAGTTTTCCCGGCTCATATCTGGAATACATGGGGAGGCAGGGCTTATGACCTATACTGCAGCCAGACACCAGGGGGCGGTGCATCTGCTGGAGGCTTCAGTTTGAGCCGAACGTCGTTACGTCCACTCATTATACAGTCTATGGGTGTGACCTTAAACGGGCAGTTCATGCTAGAAAACCCTCCAATATTGCAGAGTTGAAACAAATCTGCAGAGAAAAGTGGGCCAAAATTCCTCCACAGCGGTGTGAAAGACTCATTACCAATTATCGCAAACGCTTGATTTCAGTTATTGCTGCTAAAGGAGGCAAAACACGCTATTAGGTTCAGGGGGCAATTACTTTTTCACATAGGACCAGATAGGTTTGGATTTTTTTTGTGCCTTAATAAACTGAATCATCATTTAGAAACTGTGTTTTGTATTTCCTTGGGTTGTCTCTGTGTGATATTAAAATTGGTTTTATGATCTGAAACCTTTGTGAGTGATAAATATGCAAAAAAACACAGAAATCAGGAAGGGGGCAAAAACGTTTTCACAGCACTGTATATCGGCCAATCACTTTCAAATCACAGTTGGAAAGTCAATTTAAGTAAGAAGTCAAATTTTAGCAAGTGTCTGAACAAACTCGAGAATTCCTGAAACCTTCAGTTTCCTACTGATCTAACAAGAAAAAAATCCATCTTGCTTAACTGTTTGACTTCTGACACTCTCACATGGTTTTGATGCCATAGAACAATGAACTGCCGATGGCTGGAGGGAGAGTGTTTGTTCATTTCCAAGTCAAGGGGGGAAAAAAATAGTCTTGTTGAGAAAAGCATATGCATAAATCTTTTGAACCCATTGTCTTCCTATTTTACCTGGGGGTTCAGTTGTGCCTAAAAGTTTACACCCCCTCCACCAGAAGTGTATGTATTATGCTGTCTTCTTTGTTCAGTTATTTAAAAAAAACATCCACTGTACTGTAAAAATCATAACTAGCTATTGTTGAGCCAAAAAAATAATACCTTACACATATGTAACTCCTAAAACCACATTTTCCCAACAAATTCCCCCGGTCGTCGACTTTATAAGGATTTCCATATCAGTGTAACAAGGGATGTGAGTAACAATCATGGTGCCTCAGAGTAGTTCAGGTAACATAGAGTTCCTTGTTTTTAGAACTAGTTGTCAGTATGTTAACCCATTCTTCAAGGTAACATTTTATTATCAAGTCAAATTCATAACTACAGTGGAGGAATAGGGTCATGCTGATAAGTATGTGGAGTTTCCATTACTCTGCTGGGATATTAACTGTTGTTAAAGCTATACCCACTTCAGCACAATCAGCTGATGCCATTTGAAACATTGCAGGGTTGCAACTACTCGATTGCATGGTGTAAAAAAAAAAAAAATCCAAGAACTCTCTCCAAGGGCCTGGTCAAGAGAGCGCAGCTTTGATCGCTAACTAGCTAAAAGAATAGAGGAAAAAAGGTATAAAAAAATTAAGTCATGAAGTACAAAAGAGCTGGGAAAGGGGCGCAGATGGCCTAGTGGATATGGCCGCGCACCATGAGGTTCGCCCTCAAAAGGTTGGCCCGGGTTCAATTCCCGCCTATGGCCTGTTTCCCGCATGTCACTCCCCACTCTCTCCCCTTTTCCTACTCTACCCACTGTCCTCCTCCTCTATCCAATTAAAGGCAGAAACGCCCCAAAAAAAAAAAAAAAAGAGTGAAATTAATGTAAACATAAGTATATAAAAAAAAAGAGCTGGGAAACAAACAGGAGCAATGACAGGCAGTTTCTGTGGTTGAGACATGCGCACAAGATCAATCGGTTTATGACAGTATTCTCGTAAGTTAACAATTTTATTTATTTATTTATTTTGCATAGCTCTAATTTTCTGTCGCACATAACAAAACAGCCAAGATTAGTTTTAAAATTCAACAAAGTATTGTCTGTTTTTACTGAACACAATAAGTTATGACATTTCATCTTACTGTAATGAGTTATTGGAATGAAAACTCAAGGTTTATGGTTTTGTCACAGTGAGTGAGGAGGGAGCACAGTGGGTATGAGAGCCTGATAAACTCAGATACCTTAAGACAGTGGCTCCCAAAGTGGGGGTCGGGACCCTTTGGGGGGTCGCAAGACATTGATAGGGGGTCGTGGAATGTGTCCCAAAATCGAAAACTATGAACAATTCCACATTTCATCCATTATTGTAAGAATAAAAGCAAAAATAGGGGTTAAAGATAATATAGAATTATGCAAACAGAAAATGTTTTGTCTGTTTTTCACATTTTTTTAATGCAGTGAACATTAGTTGGTAAATTTCCTACTGATCAGTTAAATTAAGTATCCTCAGGGGTTTTTTGTTTGTTTTAGTCTGTTTTTGGATTGGCCCATTAGTATTGTACCACAGCAGGGGGTCGCCAGTCTCTAAAGATACCATTTCGGGGGTCACAGGCGGAAAAGTTTGGGAACCCCTGCCTTATGAGGTGCTGATGCCTGTGCTAGATGTTGCATGGATGTTGCTATGATGTCCTTGCTTGATGCCATCTGAGCTTAACGTGCACTGCAAAAACGGAAATCTAAGCAAGTCATTATGTCTTATTTGTAGTAAAAATTGTCTTATTGTTCTTAATTTTAGCCACATTCACCAGACCAGGTCATAAAAACGTCTTATTTCAAGTTTTTTAAAGACAAAAATGAGGTGTAAATTGCTTGAAACAAGTAAAAAAAAATCTGCCAATGGGATAAGACGAATCCGCCCGGGAAGTTTCTTGAAATTAGAGAGATGTCATAAAACAAGAATCTTTTATCTTATCCCATTGGCAGATTTTTTTTTACTTGTTACAAGCAATTGATGCCTCATTTTTGTCTTTAAAAAACTTGAAGTGAGACATTTTTATGACCTTGTCTAGTAAATGTGGCTCAAATCAAGAATAGTAAGATAAATTTACTAAAAATAAGACATAATGACTTGCTTAGATTTCTGTTTTTGCAGTGTGCTCTTTGTGACATGGGCAGTTGGTTAAACTCAAAGTGTGGAGGTGTTACAACTGACTTATCAGCACTGTCTTTGTCACCTCAACCAATCAAAACAAGTTTAAGGAACTGAGACAAAAGTGGAAACAAGTTACATTTTCTTGCTTTCTGGAGTGAAATGTTTGAGGCAGCCAGGTTAAAAACTATTTTAAGTTGTCATAAATAGGTGAACAAGAAAATCCAAGTTGTTGGAACTTGTGTCCTAACTTGATCGTTTGAGTTGTGTGAACAATTTGTAAATAAGTTGAGAAACCTTAAAAAGCGCTTGCATCAAGTTGCCTTGAAATGTTGAGTTTCCCAGCCTTTTTTGTGTTGTTTTTTTACAGTGTGGCCTCGGTCCTTACACAGAAAGTGCTCAGTCACAGCAAGAGAGCTACAGACTGTGGGCTCTTTGACATGGCAGCATCAAAAAGGGCTCTCATCCCATTGGATCTGTGGAAGCATGGCCTCTCCTGCCCGCCACTGCAGAATGAATAGCGTCTGAAACGTACAAATGCGACACAATCTCTGAAACCAATGGAGGGTTTATCACTTGGTTTTGGGCTCTGGTTATTAGGAATGCATTTAGACCTTCAAAGGACGGCTTCAGATGGAGATCAGATGGCTTTGTTGTGTGCTCAAGCTCTGTATAGAAATGTCAGGGTATTTCTTCTATCTCTTCACATAGCTCCTACCTGCAGGGCATTTATAGAAATATGACCACAACTCATCCCACATTCAGCTTTTAATGATGGTAAATGATAAACCTCTCCTCTTCAAAGCTCCCCTTCTTTTTAAGTATGGAGGAAGAGGGAGAAATCCTGCCTTTGAGCTCCCTTTCATGCTTCCCTTTGAACAAGGTGTGTGTGAGCGTGCGTGTCAGAGTGTGTGTGTGTGTGTGTTCCTGTTAACAGTAAACAAACACCATGTTCTTAATAACCAAAGATGTGTGATGAAGTTTAAATTTCAGAAGTATGAGTGTGTGTTAGCGTGTGTGTGAGACTGGTATTGAACTGAGAGGTCTTAAGCTGGTGACACACTCTTCAGACACAACTTTGAACGAAAAAAAACCAAGAAGTGCCACAACAGTCAGCTAACTTTCTCTGCACCATTACTTCCTTTCTGTAATGTTTTATGCACACAACAAACGCAGAGAAAGTCAATTATCAGCTCCCTGCTCCACATGTTTCTAAAAGTTATTCAGAGGAACTTCTAATTATGTTCAGGTAACATTTCCCCTTCTCTCCCAAAGACCACTTTCCTTTTTCTTTTTTTTTCTTTTTTTTTTCCTGACTCAGCGCAGTAAAATAAAACACATTAAAATCTTGGCTCACATTCAGCACTTGAAAGGATGACTGTTAACATCAGTACCAGTTTATTGAGACAGCATATTCTATTCTATTCTATTCTATTCTATTATGATTTAAACAGAGTAAACACAGTTGTAATAAATAGCTTCACCCAACCACTAACCATGAGTGAAAGAAAAGATTTTGTGTTATCATTCTTGTTCTCTGAAAAATGGCCAAGAAATCATAAATTCTGCCTGGCTATGTAAACTTCTGATCACAGCTCACCTCCAATTTAGCCTCTAAACCAGGGATGTCCAAACTACGGCCCAGGGTCCAATTGTGGCCGGACGTCTATTTCCATGTGGCCCCCAGCTCTCATCTTACCATGTGTTATTTTTGTCACTTAGATTAATCATGTTCTAACTGTTTACATTTACAGTTTGAGTCAAGTGCTTGAAATAAATCTATATCTAATATATATATGGTAACTTTTCACAAAGATTTGGACTGTGCATGGGCGACTTTGTACAGCTAAAGCTCTGTACAATCTGTAAAAACTCAGCAACTTTTACAGCTGACATTTAATTGCATTTGGCCTGATGCAAAATGTGTTTCATGAGTTGTGTAGAATTAAAAAAATACAAATAAAATGCAAACACAAGAGGACCAAAAAACTGAATCAAAGATATTAAATGGTAAAAAAAAATAAGACAAGAGTTGAAGCATAAAATAGTTCAGAATGCATATATTTGGGGTTTAAAATGTTTTTTTTTATAATTGTCATATAAACAAATGTGATAAAGATCCTGCCATAAAATTGTTACATATATTTATTCAATAACAGCACAACTATGTTTGACTTATTATGTTTGTTTTTTTCAGAAACCACTTAAAAAAAACAGTTTTCCAATAGAGCGCTCATTTGTAACTTTCACTGTTAATAAACAATAAACATGTCCAGAAGAGCCACCGGCCCTTGGTCATTTTCACAGTTACCAACACGGCCCTTTTGGGAAAAAGTTTGGACACCCCTGCTCTAAACCATTGTCTTGTAAACTGTCCCCATACCGTTATATCACCAACTCCAGGCCTGTCATGCACACTACAGTGTTTTCAGTCCCTCATAAGCTTAGAAGTTGGCATATAAACAGGGCCTCTTCACATCTCAGCCCAGGACTGTGTCTTCTTTGGATAAAGTTGTGTGTTGGTCCAGAACATCAACCCAATTTGCATAAACTCAACAAGGATGTTTATATATGTTCCAAGGCAAGTCAACATTGTATTTGAGACAACATGTTGTCACTTTGCTGGAAAGAAATGTAAAGTTTTCTTTAAAATCTCTAATAAATGCAGAGGACATATGTTTTCAGTCCTGTGCAAATACAAACTCTGATCACACTAAAGCCTCGTTTCCACCAGGCAGTCAGGTACAGATCAGTACAGTTTGGTGCGGGTCAGATCGGTGAAGTCTGATCCTGTGCGTGTTTCCACCATTGACTGCATATAGAATGGACAGCGTGCTTCCGCCTGTCACCGTTCCATGATTTTGAAGCCAAAAAAACCCCGTTTCTCTAGCCGCCATTGTGCAGCCAGAGTCTGTGCAGTAGAGAATTTCCGGTGGAGCAGAGTAAAAAAGAGAAATAAAAATATTTATTTCTTCTTCTTCAGAAGGTTTAGTCTCCTTTTGGCTCTTTCCAGAAGTTTCTTATATCCCCGATAAAAACTACTCACGAACGGCAGCTGTCAACTATAGTAAAACAAAACTTATATCGCGGTTTTTAACGTCCAATAACTAATGAGAAACTAACTTCTCAGGAAAAAAACACCTGAACACCATGCAGCCAGATGACATCATCATACTACCTTAGCGTAAAGATGAGAGAAACGTTTCTACGAGGTATCGTCATTTTTTAAAGTTTTCTCGGCTCATATCTGAAATACATGGGGAGGCGGGGCTTATGACCTATACTGCAGCCAGACACCAGGGGGCGGGGCTTATGACCTATACTGCAGCCAGACACCAGGGGGCGGGGCTTATGACCTATACTGCAGCCAGACACCAGGGGGCGGGGCATCTGCTGGAGGCTTCAGTTTGAGCCGAACGTCATTACGTCCACTCATTATACAGTCTATGGTTTCCACAGCCAACCGTACCCTGCTCGATGGGCCAGATGGCGAGAGCCGCGTCAGCTACATAACAGCGTGACGTCACTGCAGCGCTATGAGTGCTACACAGTGTACCCTGCCAATAAATGCAACGAAGAAGAAATTAGCGGCATTGTAAACAAAGAGCAACAATGGAGGACATCCAGCAACTCTTCTACTTTGTGATCAGCATGTGGCTCTTTATTCCATAACACAGTGAAGCTTTGTTTCAGGAAAGTGCGTGCGGGGTTGTGTGTTGTTCTTTATTACTGCTGTCACACGGGATGTTACCGATCTTTTGACCAGTCAATGTACTGCAGTGATAATAGCCCCAGTACTACTACAGGCTAACACAGTGTCTCTGTCCCTTTCTCTCTCTCTACCTCTCTCTAACTTGAGTCTGGTTCTGCTCCAGGTTTCTGTCTGTTAAATGCAGTTTGTTCTTACCACAGTCACTTGTTCAAATGCTTCAAAGGTCTCCTCTCATGGTAGATTCAGATGAGATCAGGTTCCTGTCTCCTGTCATTAATACAAGATTAAAGAGCTCTTTTTTTACCTGATTTGGTGCTTTACGATGAAAAATGATTTGTTAATGAACAGCAGGAGAGATACAAAAGATAAAATGTTAACAGTTATTATAATGGTGCGTTATAGGCCTCCCCTTTGTTTTTCTGTAAGATCTGGTTTGTGGAAATGTTTATTTTGTTTTTAAAATGGATCATAGACTACATTCATTTTTAGAAAATATATTCAGCACATCATCTCAAAAGAAAGTAACAGAATGATGTTATTTGATTGGTTAGTTGGCAGACAGCCAATAAAGAGGCCATCAGTCAGAGCCCAGAGGTAGATTTGTCTTTCACATATTCAGACCTGTTCCTGTCGTTTTTGGTCATCTGGCTGTTTGTTAGGCTCACTCCTCTTCTCCCATGGAGGTAACAAGGTCTTCCTGTTGTGTCGACTCGGATTTGTCTTGTTTGGCCTTTGGTTGAAGCATGCACACACATACAAATCCCCTCCATGAACCACATGGCTGAATATAAAGCGCCCTCACACAGACTGTGGCTGATGCAGAGGGTAAGGCCTCTCCACTCAGACAACACCTGGATCCCGACAGCAGGCATGATGAGGTCTGATGTGGCCTTGGGCGTCTGAAACTCTGCATTCTCAATGGACTTCCTCCAGTAGCTGCAGTGTTTGCAGCAGCACCGGGGTCAGGCAGGCTGTCCGGCCTCAGCAGCCAAGGCTCTACTTCAGATGAATTTTAAAAAGAAATGCTTTTTTGTTGCATCGCCCTTTCTGTGTTCTGCTGAGCTGTGAGCATTCAATATGCTCACCTTCTTCTTTCAGCACCTCGCTCCAGACATCTTCAGTTTCAAGACAAAAGTTTCTTTTGCCCTTGCTAAAGAACAGTTCAGAATACAAACATAATTTCACAGATTTTTGCTAAAACAATAAATTAGAAGATTTTTGTTGAATTTATTAGAGCTACATCATAAAACATATTTGTTTCAAGTCTCAACCTCTGAACCCTGATTGTCATGAATATGAATCAAACCACTCTGATCCAGACTGAAGCTGAGATAGTGTTTGCATTCCTTAATGCTGGTTTGTGCACATTTACCACATAGGTCAATGACAAAAAGAGGGTCAAAAAACGTGTTTTTAAAAAGTTCTTTGAAAACGGATAAAAAACATATTTCTGAGAGAAGAATTATGTTTTCTAACAGATTTCAGTAGTTGACCAACATTTCAAAGATTTTAGGTTCATTAGTTTTTAATGTTTTTAATTTGAGCACCCAAAAATGTCAGGTGGTGCAACCAAATATATGAAAATATATTTATATGTTCCTGTTATTTTTTCTGTGTGAAATTATTGTCAAGTATCTCTCAAGTGTCTGTAGTGACTCATACATTTTCATTTTGTGTGTTTCATTTCTTTTATTTGTGAATAAGATAAATAATTTGATGTTAAAATAACATTTCACATTATTACATTGGTTGTACCACCTGACATGGAAATTGTTCCAGTCACCAATGAAGTGAAAAAACCTTTTTTATCAGTATTTCAGAGAAATCCACAAACTTTTCCACTTGGTCACAAATGTCATTTGGGCTCCTCTGGCTGATGCAGTTTCCTGTTTCCTGTTTTATTCTCTTCACTTTACAATAAAAGTCTAATGTTACGGTTGCACCACCCTGACATTTGACAAGGTGAAAATTACGGGACAAAAGTTTTTTACATTTCTCAGCAGCTTCAAAATTCTTTTTATTTGCAAAGAATGTTTTATTTAAAAAGGTTCAAGCATAAAATAATGCCACTGTGTTTTTTATTTCCATTTACAATAACTGACATTCAATTTTTAGAGTTTAATTACTGTGGATACTTGTCAGGACGGTTGCACCACCTGACATTTTGGGGGTTTGAGGAACCAAAACACAAAAAAACATGTTATATTTTAATACTTTAAAGATGTGTTCATAGATAGATAGTTCATAGGTTTCATAGAATAAAGAAATACATGTGATGAAATACTCAATTCATGATGGAAGGAAATATTGCACTCGGACACAAAAAAGGGACGTCACGTCATTGACCCATATATGTTTATCTTCTATTATGTGTTTTATGTTATATGATATCGTATGCCAAACATTATGGTATATCTTATATATGTTTTGGTTTGTGTTTATGTTTTATGTTATTGTATATGTTAAACATGGTGCCATGTATCATATTTGTTATATTATGTATCACCTGTTATACTTAATTGTGTTTGTTACACATTATGTTATTTATTTATAATATTATGTGCTTTTGAAAGCAAACAAATAAATAAATAAATTAAGGCATCAAGGGGTTGATTAGACTGGTATAAAGAAATTCCAACTGGCATCATCCACAGTTGAGTTGTTTTTATTGTTGTTTTAGAGGTTTTCAATCTCAAAAACACACATTGTACGCACAACACATCTGAGTGCACAAATGTCACAGATGCACAAAGGCTTTAAGAGAACAAAATAATGGCAATAATAAAATTAAGTATATGTATATATATTTTAGATATTTCAGATATTACATGAGAAGTTTTGCTATGATCTTTACTAATAATTGAGATAGTGAAAACAATAATTATAAGTATGACTGTAAATGATCTATGGGTAAATATACATGAAAGATAAATGATTACATGTTGAAATGCATTTAAAATATTTAACTTTTGTGCTGATGATCCTATTTGAAATCGTGGCTCATGAACAGGCAAACAGCAAAGTGAGACTTTTTCAAGATAACTCAATAAGTCCTTGTACTGAAAAAAAAATCTGGAGAGAAGTAAATTCAACTTAATTGAATCCTTGAAATCAACAATAAAAATTCAAGGTAGTGTCTACACACATATCGAGTATTGCAGTCAAAATATTGGTTCAAAATACAAGACTGTGTGAATTTTTTTCAGAACAATAATAATTAAAGTTAGGTGAGGCAATCTTTTTGAGTTGATCCGCACAAAAAGAGACAATCTTGTTATCTTTACTGTTTCATTTGGTATTTCTGGAATCAGAAACTGAACTTAAATCCTTACCATACCTTGTTACCCTGAGTGAGGAGGGCATGCAGTGGACATGAGAGCCTGCTGTACATGGGTGAATAAACTGAAGAAGATTGCCTTACATTACTTACATTATTCATGTTCTGAAAAAAAAAAAAAACATACTGTCTTGTTTTTTCTACAAATATTTTTGACTCCGATACTGGATATATTTGTGTGGAGACACCTGCTTAAATTTGTTTTTGTTGATTTCAGTGATTCAGTTAAGTTAGGTTTACTTCTCCCCGGATTTATTTTCTCAGTGTGTACCAACATTTACACAAGAAGATTTTTTTCTCCACATTAGTTCTCTCCCAGTCCAGTCATTATTATGTGATGCAGTCACTGTTAAACTTGAGTCCTTTGCCCTCTCCAGCTCAGTTATAAGTTTAATCTGTGTGAATTTCATCCTTCTACTCCATCCCCATCACTTTGTCCTTATAGTTTCTTAATGATATGAGCTGAGGAGTTAATAAGCATAATAATTACCTGTGTAGGAGACAAAGCAGCTCCCAGCGCGAGACAACAGCCCCCCCTTTCCCCCCACACACACATCCAGCTAGGTGTTTAAATGAGCCATCATCGTCCAACTGTCTCCAAGGTCAGTGCAGCTCCTCTATAAGCACGCTGCTTTGCTCTGCGAGTCTCCAGAGTGGCTCAGTAATGAGGATAATTAAAATAATACAAGGTCAAGCAGGACAACGTGAGGAAGAGCAGAGATGTAGGAGGAGAGATGAAATGAAGACAGAATGAGAATAATCCTCCTGGAGACTGAAGTGATCACGGCCCGATAGTTAAGTTTCTAATTATCTCCGTCAGAGAAGGAGCCTTCTGTTGGACACACACACACACACACACACACACACACATAGACGCACACACACACTCATACTCACATCCTGACAGAAGGCATGCAGAGCACCACGAGTCCTCCTCCTGTCTGGACTTTGCTGGAATAAGTGTCAGACCTCATGGATCCACATGATGTGGCGTGTCTGTCTCTGAACCTCACACAGACTCAAACTGTGCAGCAGCAGCAGGGTTTGTCTCCAAATTATTGAAAAGCTCCAAACGCTGCTTTGGGCATGCCAGGACAGAGAGGCTTCATCACACAGCAAAGTGAAGATGAGGCAGCTGAAAAAGCAGCGTCGGAGGAAGAGGAGCAGTTTGAGCTCAGAGTGTACAGTCAGAGCAGTCAGAGGTCAGCACAGGGCTGCACACTGGAGTCCTTCAGCCCAAATAACAAGCAGAACAAACATCACAGAATCATCACACAGCCTGGAGACTGGAAGAGGCGAAGATGGCTGAATGCGAACAGGAACTGGCTGACACCAGAGAGGTCATAATGCAGCCAACTTTCCCAGACTGCACAAAGTTTTTAGTGTTTTAACTGTTTTTTAAAACTATTCTGTCTTCTTGTTAATGGAAGAGTAAAAGCTCTCAGATTTATAGAATTCTCCTTTTCTGTTTTCAAAAGTCATCTCAGTCACCGAAAGGGAAGTCAGATGAAGTCTGAAATAGTTTTAATATAATGAATATCAAAGAAAAATAAGAGAAGATATGATACTTTATTCATCCAATGAGGGGAAATTCACAGTCACAGCAGTAATGGGAAAAAATGAATGGAGCAAAAGTTCCAAGAATATAATAATATGATAATATAATAAGTATAATCTAAGAAAGAACAACAAAGACAGAGCTGCTGTGACAAGCTGCTACTGAGCAGCACTTCGAAAAGTAGAAGTAGAAATTAATGAATGAATTCATCAATTAGTGAGAAAAGTCCATTAGAGACGAATAGCTTGTCCATTATTCTGCAGTCAGCCTTCACCTCCACAGAGACCAGGACTGAACTGGACTTCTTCTCCAGTCTGTTCAGTCTCTCTCATCTGTTTTCTGTCTGCTCACATCAGGTGAAATCCTTCCAATGGTGTTGTGTCCGATGTTAGCTCCATTAGCCATGTCTCTGTGATGAGCATGATGCTACTCCGCCCTCTGGTTTTCTCTCTGGTGCCGGGTTTGCGCCGTTAGCGACTCGATCTTACTGAAGACAGATCTTACATTCCCCATGGTGATGAATGGAGGGACAGGTTAATGTTGTCTCTTACTCGCTCACACACAGTTCTTGCATGCTGTCTTCACTCCTTCTCCTCAGTATGGGCCTAGCACAAGTTAGCATTGAAATGCTACATATCAGGCAAAACTATGATTTTACCTATATATATATATATATATATATATACATGATGTGAAACAACAATATCCAGGTTATTTGACATAAAGTGTGAAATAAATCTTTAACAGAGAAAATAACTAATTTTTCCAATACAAATTGTTCTCAGAGTACATTTGAAAATTCATGTATAACAGCAATTATTTTATTTTTGTACTCACAATGTCATGTTAATCCAACAGCTTGCACATATTGGCAGATTAACCATTACAGGCACTTAAAAATATTCAGTAAATCAGCAATATTTTGATCATTTAGGGAGCAGTGTCAAACAACTTACACTGGAGGATAATTTAATGAATTTGTTTTGCAAACTATACAATAATTTTCATGGATTTGTTTATGCACAAATTTCCACTGTCAGTAAAATGAGTCATTCAGATTTATTCAACTGGTTGTATATATGTATTTTATTACTGTCTTTATAGCCTTTATTATACCGTTTTTCTAAAATTACAACAATGAAGACCAATTACACTTTGAGAAACATCATAAACCAAGGTGGGAGATGACTTTATCTGACTTTCATTTCCATAAATCAACTACCTGGATATAATTGGTCATGCTAAAAGGACTCTGTTAGTGACCCCTGCCTCTGAGCCTGGGCTCTGGCTGTAGTTTGTTGACCCCCCACCCCATCCCGTCCATTTACTTTACAGCTCAGAGTTCTCTTTCTGGTCTGTTGTAAGGCATTTGTATAAGTTTGTGGTGATGCCACAGAACCTTATTTGTTGTCTAACAACATCCCAGCTTGCTTGTTGGAATTCAAGTGCAAAATAACACCATATGGTGCTCCTCTCTGCCATCATAGAGCAAGCAGTGTGTATCTCAGGGATTGTTTACGCTACAACAGTTTTAGGATGAAACGCAAAAGTATTGTTGTGTTTCAGGCTTCTTCTTTACACGGATATAATGTTTTAGCCGACCTCGGACGCAAACTTTTGAAATTAGCCACCGGAGTAGAATTTTTCTGAAATGCCGTTTCCACTGTTGCTTTGTAAAGAGCAAGCTGGAGTTTTCAGCTGAAACGCTGACGTCACGCTCAGCTGTGCATGCGCATTAAACCTTCAGCGTACCTTGCACAAATCCAACAACAAACAATAGTGACCTACCGTCACTATCCTACCGTTCACGCTACTGAATCTACTGACTGCCTCTCAAGAAAAATGTGCATCTATTGCACCATTCCTGGAATTGGTGAAGAAGTTTTCAATATGAATGCCAGACCATCAGCTCATCCCCTCTTCAGCTTCTAAACTGCTGTTGTTTAAATGGGTCCTACAGTTTGTCATCTACAGGCCTGACATGGTACTACAGCGTTTTAAGTCCCTTAGCGTTTTCTTGTACATGCACTTTTTTTTTTCACTGTGTTTTTTCCAAGCGGCAACCTCGGGTCTGAAAAAATGAGACAACATGGAAGTGCTAAAAAGCTGCTGTTCCTCGAGTGACCGCTTGAGGCTGGCTCCAGAAGCACCAGAAGTCCTGTACAAGCAGACGGGAAAAAGGCCATTTTCAGAGCTGAAATCAGCGTATTTAAAGCCTGGTACAAACTCCGTCTCCTGTCTGGATCGTTAATTTCGCCAACGGCACACACTGTGAGGGGGGTGAATTTTTTTCTAACTCGGCCGTTTAGAAGATATTAGGATCGAGAGCTTACCCAATCAGAACCACAGCTCAGATCACGTGACTGACGGGCGCCCAATAGCTGTGAGTTTGGGCACTCGTCACTCGTCCCATTTCCAGTATGACCGCGCCCGCCGTTTAGCCTCAAAACAGAGCTGCAGTAAGAGACGGGTGACGTCACGGAGACTACGTCCATGTTTTATACAGTCTATGGTTTTTTCATGTTTTAGGGTGAAACTCTGAAACAATGTAAATGAGCAGCAACACTCACAGTAGTGCGGAGAAAAAGGGGGAGGGACAGAGGTATGAGCAAAGTGAGTGAGAGGAGCACACATACAGAAGAGAAACTGAAACTTAAGTATTGATCTCATCAGCCTCGTATTGATCAACACTGTTACTAATGTTGGTATTCATATATTGATAGTTTAGATCAATCTGCCCACCACTAGCTTGGGTTGCATTGACACCTGAGGCAGTGTTTTGTTGGATAAAGACTTCCCATGAACACCATCACTCACTGCTGTAAATATGTGACTCTTTCCAAGGTGTGTATTTGTTTTGGAAGGGAATGAAAGGAGAGCAGATCTTCTTTTAGACAGAATTTTTCTTTGTTCAAGACAGCTATTTATGGGACGCAAAGTGACAGACCTGGTTTCAGACAGGAACATCTGATTAAAAGAGACTCTCAGATAAAAACAAGGAACCACGTGGAAAATTCAGTTCATACAGCTCAGCAGATACAATCAAAATCATTTAAAGAGAGGTTATTGCCCTTTTTGGTCTTATTTTGCCTTTTTAGTGCCTGTGTTGTAGCTTTTCATAACTGACAGTTCTCTGGTGTTTTAGAAAACTGTTTTTTCAGCCTCTGTCTAGAACACTTCCTTCATGCTAATGTCTCCATATAGTTCCATGAACAAACCCCCTTCATTCTGATTGGCCAGCTCTCTAGAACTCTGTCAGGGGCAAACTTTGGGAAGACTTGGTGTTTGAGACACCCCAATGAACCAGTTATGAGATCCTCATATGATGACATCATTTCATCATCATTTTAGCAAGTCTAGTGAAGATCTGGTGCTATTTTTAGAACAGTGTTTTGATCAGTTTAAAGTCAGATTTAGGGATTTCTACAACATATGAATATGTGGAGGTGTGACAATATAGTCTGAACATTCAGCACTGTTATTCTATATCCAAAAATAAAATACAGGGAAGCAGACTAGCCCCTCTTTAAGTGATTCAAGTGATGAACTATTCACTGTAAAACTTTAATTTGTATATGATGTTTCATCTGGCTTGAGTGCCCTGCTCCTGCCCACCTTAGCTCAGCTGTGGTTTAAGATATGAAGCCAAGCAGACTCAAAAAGTCTCATTCTTCAAAACCATGCAGTTTCTTAGTCCGGCAGTCTAAGCTTTACTTTCTACCTCTAGCCTTTTCTTACTACCCTGCACCAGAGCTGCACACATTCTTCATCCCAGCTTCATGGCACATTATCTACTCATTACCCAAAGCAGCCATCTGCAGGCAGACATTTTCTCATCACTCCTTAAGTTTCTGTCAAAAACTGCAGGATGAGATGATGAGGTCAGAACAGAGAACTCTTTTTATTAAAGTTGAAGTAAAGATGGAGGATAATTCACTCACTGGGAGGAGAGCAATGTGCAGTCTAAACTAAAACTCTCTCAAAACCAAGAAGGGAGAAAACAAGTAAACTAAATCAAAAAATAAACAAGCAAAAAACAAACAATCAAGGAAACTAACATAAGAAAGATAAAAAATAAAAAGGCATAAACATGGTGGCACATGCAACCCCAATTATAATGAGGTTAGGACATTGTGTAAAATGTAAATAAAAACAGAATGCAATGATAAAATGTCTCCAACTTATATTCAATTGAATACACCACAAAGACATGGTATTAAATGTCTAAACTGAAAACATCATCCTTTTTGTGCAAATGTGTGTTCATTTTGAATTTGATGCCTCCAACATATTTCAAAAAAAGTGGGACAGGGGCAACAAAAGACTGGGAAAGTTGAAGAACGCTCAAAGAACGCCTGTTTAGATCACTCCATGGGTGAACAGATTCATTGGAAATAGGTGGGTGTGTCATGATTGGGTTTAAAAGCAACATCCCCAAAAGGCTCAGTCCTTCAACAGCAAAGATGGGGCATGGATCACCACTTGGTGAACAACTGCGTGAAAAAAATACGTAAAGTTCAACTGCAAGGAATTTAGGGATTCCATCATCAACAGTCCATCATACAGTGTATCACAAAAGTGAGTACACCCCCCACATTTCTGCAGATATTTAAGTATATCTTATCTTTTCATGGGCCAACACTGACAAAATGACACTTTGACACAATGAAAAGTCGTCTGTGTGCAGCTTATATAACAGTGTAAATTTATATTTCCCTCAAAATAACTCAAAATATAGCCATTAATAGCTAAACCCCTGGCAACAAAAGTGAGAACACCCCTTAGTGAAAGTTTCTGAAGAGTCAATATTTTGTGTGGCCACCATTATTTTCCAGAACAGCCTTTACTCTCCTGGACATGGAGTTTACCAGAGCTTCACAGGTAACCACTGGAATGTTCTTCCACTCCTCCATGACCACATCACGGAGCTGATGGATGCTCCATGGTTTTGCGCACCTCCACCTTCCGCTTGAGGATGCCCCAAAGATGTTCTATTGGGTTTAGATCTGGAGACATGCTTGGCCAGTTCATCACCTTTACCCTCAGCCTCTTTGGTAAAGCAGTGGTCGTCTTAGGCTGTTTTCGACTTCGCATACTATACTACCAGTACGTACTGATTTGCCCAAAATGCAGTATACAGTATGTGAACAAATGCGAAAGTTTCTGTATGCCAAAATTACCCGGATGACCTACTGATCCAGGAAAATTTCTCAGTATGCATCGGACCAGTCTACCTGGCGTACTGTTTCCCACAATGCAAAGCGCCTGGCTACAGGTCTGAGTTGAAAATGTCGTGAACTGGAGAAAGTTTGGGCGAAGCAGTAGAACAATTCAAGTGTAAAACCCTAAAACATAATTTAAGTGGGGAACTTACATGGTATATGTTATCATTATCCTATAAACATATTTGAAATCATACCTGCATTATCAGAAACAGCTTTTCATCATCTCTAAAAATAAAAAGTCAATCCACTCCAGATATTTTTCAATAAATAATATAAGGTATAATATTAAAAATCAAATATGATTAATTTTGCTGCAGTATTCATCCACATTTAAACACACACGTCCTCTGCAGTTATTACAAAGATCAGAGGTCTCCGGGTAAAACTAATGCAGTTCAAAGAGTTTTGACCAATTATCACTTATAATAACTGTAGGGGACGTCTGTGTTTTAATCCTGTTCTGTGTGTTAAATTTACGACTTTCCAAACATGAAAATTCCAACATTTTCCTTTAAACTTTAGAGTTTGTTTTTTTTCTGGAGAATATTGATTCAATGTTTATTGAGTTTTCCTAATATAACTTAATACGAATAAATTATGGAAAAGTCAAGAAAAAAAATGCATCAGCTTTACTCTCCCATTCCTCAAACTGGAAACCAGTGTAGCAAACTACAAAACAGAGCAAACAGAACTGTCGTACTATATACTACATTCTCATACAGTATGCAGTATCAGTGTCTACTACATACTGCATTGGAAAGTAGTAGGCGAATTCGAAATCGGCCTTAGAAGTGTGTTTGGGGTCATTATCATGCTGGAACACTGCACTGCCACCCAGTTTCTGGAGGGATGGGATCATGCTCTGCTGCAGTATTTCACAGTACATGCTGGAGTTCATGTTTCCCTAAATTATATATATATATATATATATATATATATATATATATATATATATATATATATATATATATATATATATATATATATGTATATGCTGCAGCTCTTTATCACCTGCTCCGAACAGTGAGGGTTTTAGTGCTGCGTTAGATGTCGTGAGTTTTATTGCTGATCTCACATACTAATAAAAAAAGTGTTGGAAGAAACAGCTCTCTAAAATAAAGATAAAAGTTAAATTCAGTTCAACAAAGAGGTGAATCACTACACTCTGAGAGCACATGTTTCCAGACTGCTGAGATTTTGAAGTTAGACAGTTATTCATGCTTGTGCGCGTGTGTGTACAGCCTCATAAACAAAACACTCCTGGCTCCACTTTAGTTTTGTAGTTTATCCTCTTCTAAACTCTTCTCCCTTCAACAGTTTGACCCTCAGTGCTGCAGTCTTTTCTTCACAGGATGGAGTTCAAGGTTCCAGTCCTCCTCATCTCTGAACTCTTTGAGGCCTCAGACGATCTCAGAATTTACTGCTTCAAACATTTCTGTGCAAATAAATAAAAAAAATGAAGCCAGTCCTGTCCCTCAGAGTTCAAACTCAATATGTGCTGAACTACACCTTTGGTCCCACCTCAGCAAGGAAATGATCTTCATTTGTATTTATGAAACGAAAGGTGTCAAAAGAAACAGACATAAAGCAGAAAGCTGCAGGAGTTTTCAAGCAAAAATATTCTGATCCGGTATCCATTTACCACAGTGTGAGGTGCATGATGGGAGGAAGAACTACTGTATAAAGCCTCTGTGTGTGTGTGTGTGTGTGTGTCTGTGTGCGTGTGTGTGTGTGGTTGGTGTGTGAGGCAAGGTTTACTTTCCAGCTTCATGTGGCTGCCTCACATCATCAGTGAAGTGAAAGACAGCATTCTGGCATCTTTTACACTCTGATACACAGGAGAATAAATTCCCTTAAGACCAAGCTTTCAACCAGACACACACACACACACACACCCGCGCGCACACACACAGCATCATCAAAAAGAAAGCATAAACAGTCGACACGAGGAAGTTGCTGAGAATGGAAAAAGGCCGTCTAAGCTGTTGATCCTTTTTGCTGCTTTGGAATTTTCCAGGAAATCGTACGCTTCGATCTCCCTCACTGAGGGCTGAGTGTGTGGTGGAGGAGGCTGCTGGGTACTCAGCCTTATCTGTCACTCAGCAGAGTGGCTTTTCTGAGACACAGCACACTCAGGTGCTTCATGCCAGGTGTCCTTCACCACTGAGACTGTAGAATAATGTGAGGTGAGAAAGCAGCTCCTGCAGATCCATGCAAATGAAGCGTCCAGTATTTCTTAAAGAGGGGGTTTTCTGCTCTCTCATTCTAAACATGGATATGAAGTATTGAAGATAGATGTTTACACTCAGTGTTTGCAGATTTGCATGATTGTTACATTTGAATGTTAAAGATCATCAAACTAATTTAGGTACAAAAGAAATACAAAAATAAACACCAAATGCAGTTTTTGGAAAAAGATTTGACTTATTAAGGGAAAACAGAATCCAAACTGACATGGCTTTGTGTGGAAAAGAGTCTGCCTCAAAGCCTCATATAGTAGAATAGAATAGAATATACTTTATTAATCCCCAAAGGGAAATTTAAAGTACAGGCAGCAATTCAAAAAAGTAAACAGTGCAAAGAAATGAATAAACAAATGGATTAAGAATAATATAATGAAAGTCAACAAGACAAAAACAAAACAAAACAAACATTAGATATGACAGCTTGGCAACCGGTTCAGTTAGCTCCATTAGCCATGTCTGTGAATAGCAAGATGCTACTCCGCCCTTTGGTGAGCCTCCCGGTGCTGTGTTAGCACAGCTAACTCTCCCATCTTGTTGGAGGTAGGTCTTATATTCCCCATAACAATGAATGAAAGGACAGGTTGATGTCAACTCTTCTAAGCAGACACCGCAGTACCAGCATGTCATCCTCGTCTCCTCTCATCAGCTCACGGGGGACATCGGGACTAGCAGCGGTTAGCATTGACATACTACAGGTTGCTAACAGCTGTTACTTGGCAATAAAGGTGATTCTGATTCGGACTCTGATTCTAATGTACAGGCCTGAGGCAGTGCTATGATCTGGGGTTGGTGCAGTTACTCAGGTTAAGGTTCAGCAACATTATGTGCCCGAAGAATGAGGTCAGCTGACTATTCCATACTGACATATTCCAAAATGACAGTGCCAGGATTATTGGGGCTCAAATTGTGAAAGAGTGGTTCAGGGAGCATGAGACATCTTTTTCACACATGGACTGAGAATATTTGTTACTGTTAATGCCTGCTGTAATGAAAGCTATGGTCCAACCAAATATTACAGTGTGTGACTTTTTTTTTTGACTTTTCGACTTTTTTTTTTGGCCAGGCAGTTTACACAAGTCACTGTATGAATTTACCTGTAACACAATCACAAAAAGATGTTAATTTCCATTATAAAAGGCAGGTTTTAAACTTGGTGTTGGCTCCAGCTGTGGGGAACACTGGGACAGAACAGTGAGTTTGGACCTCCAATGTGACATATGTGAACTCTGAAAGTTGGCTTTTCCACACTTTCCAACATGGAAGTGTTATGTGATAGAATTTTTGCTTGTTGTAATGAAATGAAACTTACAAAGATTAAGCTTCAGCTACTTAGTAAAGTCCTACAAAGCAAACAATTAGCTACGTTTGCAGGGCTAACTCAAAATACTACATCAAATGTCAATAATTCATACTTTCAAGTCCTTGTGACTGTAGGGACTTGAAAATGTAAATAAGGGCAGGTCAACCAGAGGGAAGGGAGTGTGTGAAGCAGGGAGCCTCAAAAAGGGTTAAACAGAAAAAAAAGATTAAGGCTGGGGTGAGGGTGGGGGGATTCACCAGTGTGAGAAAAAAAAGTTTTTTATGATCTGTAAAGCACATACATTGTACTACCGTGTTGCCAAAGTGACAACATACAGACTTAACCCTTTAGGCACCACATGTTTTTCAATACAATATTCAGTTTTGATAACACTTTTTCAAAAGGTTGTAGCTTGAAAATGGTTAGAGATAAAAGCATACTGTAAATGAGAAAAATCATCAGTATGACCCAAAGTTTATGATGGGAGTAAATTCACTAGTCTCACTTGCATATTATGACATCACCAGGTGGCCACATCAGATAATATAACTTTTACAGATGTTCTGTAAACATCTGCTCCTATTTCTGCAAATGTTTTCCTGCTACCCCTTTCACCATTGGCAGTTTTTTGACCACCCCCAGAGCCGCCGCTTGCCAACAGGCGAGGCAGGCAGCTGCTTGGGGCCCCGAACCACTAGGGGGCCCCCGAGGGCTGACGAACTTGACTCCACAGTAATGTCTAAGATGTAGCAACTGCAGTGACCATTAACCCCATGATCCACATCAAACAATTCGTGGCCAAATTGCAATGACATCTTTGACGGATACCCCCCTAAAGAGGCCCCATGTCATCCTTCGGGCAATGCTACAGGCCGTTACTTTACTGAAGTTTGTCAATCAACGTATGAAACCGACAACAACAACGCAAGATGAAGAGGAGCTACCCTTCAGGGAGCGAAAAAAGATAACTTTGGAGAATATATACAATTTAAATAAGCCCCAAACATAAACTTTGATAACAAAGGTGAAGTCCTGGCTACTGTTTTGGTAAAAACACACATATTGTTTTTAAAAGTTGCGTTGTTCTGTTGTTCTTTTTGTGTGACATATTTGGTTTTTTTTTTTGCTGTAAATAGTTTTTAATGATGTAATCCATTCAAACACTGTTTTCCCTGTTTTTGCACAACTTTCAAAATATTCGATAATAACATTTTTTTTTTTTTAAAGTTTGAGTGTCTGACGTTTTTTTTGTTGATTTCAGATTATTATGTCAACACTTGTCAGAGGGGCCCCTTGGAAATTTTTGCTTGGGGCCCCATCACACCCTAGAATCGGCACTGACCACCCCTGCTACACCCACCACATCCCCCCAGGGTGAAGCAAAGCATCGGTTCCAGTATGTGCTGTTTGTGTCTCTGTTATGCTCCTAATCTCCTTGACCAGGGGTCAGTCACAAACTCTATAAACTCCAAAACTTAAAATAGAAACATGCCCACAAATATTGCACCATCTACCAGTGTAGAGTACTAACTACATGAGGCACCATATTTCTAGATATGGCTTGATAAATTCAGCAATGTTGCTTGTTGTGATTTTGCAACTTTGGTGCTTAAAGATTCAAAAAGGGAAATACCCAACCAAATGTTTTTAATTAGATTGCCACCAATGTCATCTTCTTTTCCATAGTTTTACCTTTATATATTTTGTTTCAAAACAGACATACCAATTAATTTTGTGGAGGCAAAGTGGGAAATTTTTATAAGAAGAAGATGAAAGAAGAAGAAAAACTCAACCTGGATGAAAGAGAGTTGGGTAGAAATAAGTGTGTATGTGTCATTGGTGTCTTATTGGAAGAGTTGATGGCTCATAGTTTGGTATTTCAGTAACCAGAGGTGGATCTCTCTCAACATGAAAGCCTTATTCTCCTTTTCTTATTGTTTTTTGAAGTTTGCCACCCCACTGAGGGGAAGGATGCAGGGAAGAGCAATGCAAAGAATAAAAGTAGTGGGCTGAAGAAGAGGAGGAGAGGGGAAATATGAGAGAATGAAAAGAAATCCCATATCTGGTTCACAGGGGGAGCCTCTGAGGAGATTCGCTCTGTGGCTCTGCTGCTTATTTGAACCAGCTTGTGTTGAGATGAGACGTTGTTGGGTGCTGCAGCTGAGAGATGCTCTGAATTAGGAGGAGAATGAGAGAATAAGTTAGAAAGGACCAAAAAAAAGTAGAGTGGGTGCGACAAATCTCCTGTGAAAAGTCTAACCTGAGTGGAGAGAGGGAGCGAAGGCCCTGACAGATTCAGGGCACGCTGTGTTTGAGTGTATATGTGTGTGTTAGTGAGTGTGTTTAGTTCCTGTTGTTTGTCCTGTTAAATAGGACATTACAAAAGGGTTCTTACTCATCTAATCTGGTGTGATCCTTGTAAGAGTGAGAAACCTTTTTATGTTTCCCTGCAGGTGTTGCTTTGATTCAGATTTCTTACTGACATGTAGGAAACTACACAGGGACTGTGCCCCAGCAAAATGACTTTCATCTCTTAGTTTTAATCTATTTATTTATACTTGTGTTATTTTTACTGTGGATCATGTCACAGTCACTGCTCTGACCTGGCAGAGGTTTCCATACAAATTATTTTCTATTCCTCTGTTACTTTTTATTTGAGGTCACCAAACTGGGGCACTGACTTTTGTAGACAGACATAGACATTGAAGAGCTTAAGCCCCAACCCAGGGTGGGTCTCTCCTCCAATTACATCTGCTGTTATTGATTTTTTTTTTTTTTTTTTTTTTAGTTAAGCACATTGTGCTGCCATCTTGTGTATGAAAAGCGCTCTATAAATAAAGTCTGATTGATTGATTGGTCGGTTGGTTGTTGTTTCTAGTGCCTCTACCACACTGCCCTCATGTGTTTTGGAGGAATATAGCAGGCCTGGATGTCAATGTGAAATTATGCTGCGTTATAGTTTTTCTCAATTGTTTACAGACTTTTTCTTGTACTTGAGACATGATGACTACAGCATCTAATGCATGCAACAACCCTATGAACCAATTCTGCTGAACCACAAGCACAATTTCTGCTTTACAGTCAAATTGCAGTTCTAAAACACACTTTTTTTCCCTCAAAACACTACACAGTTCTTTGCATTTGGCTCAATTTTCAGGGAGAAAATCTCTTGTTTTCACAAGGAACTCACTATCATTCAAAATACTTCAGTTAACTGTCGTACACTGACTCATCACATGAGTTTTAAAATTAGCAATCAGAGCTTTAGCACAAAAGGGAAACAGGTGTTTTTTTTTCTTCTGGTATTCCCAGAGGATTTATTTCTGCCTGGAGATGGAAAGTGTATGACTAAAATCCACAAACATGTACACCCATGGACACCCCTTCTTTGAGCTATGTGGGGATATAACAGTTGATGCTTCTCATGGCTGGAGTCGGCCTGTTAGGCGTCATTTTCCCCCGCTGCGTGGCCAGGGAAAACATTGCTTGGGGTTGTGGATGAAGTGATGTGACCAGTTAGAAATAGACGGAAGGATGTAGGATTGTCATTACTATTCTTTTTTTACTGTAACCGTGTAAAAAAAAAAAAAAAAAAAGAGAATCTTCCGTTATTTTGTATGCAAACCACTTCATGTGGAACTTTGTGTTGGTTAGGATGTTCACTGTGTACATTTATTTTTTCCTGGGGAGATGGGTTCCTATATTTGTGTGTGGAGTGCAAGGAAACAATATTCTTAAATATTTTACAACACACTTATGTCTGTGATAAGTGTAACACTGAACAAAAAAAGTCCTGAGACGTTATGATGAACAATAAGTGTTCTTCATTCATGATAGTGTTTTACACTGAGCAGACCAATATTCACCTGCTTCATAGAAATGTCTGCTCATACGGTTTGTGTGTGGGTCAATGACAAAAGAGGGTCTAAAAACGTGTTTTGAAAAAGTTCTTTGAAAATGGATAAAAAACATATTGACTCTGACACAAAAAAAAGGGACGTCACGTCATTGACCCGTGTGTCATTTGGAAACAAAATACCATTGTGAGTAGAAATAGCTTTGTTTTGAATGTGAAGTTTCACTTTGCAGGAGAATTCAGGGGTTTTGCCCATTGTATGTTTTTTTTTAATTGTCTGTAGAGAGCATGCTTTCAGAAGATGTGTGTAAACAATTGAGAAAAAGTAGAATGACTTTGTCAGGCAGAAGCCTCAAACACTTACCTGATGAAAACTTTCACCACTGTTCATGGGTGTGTTCATTCCTCAGCCTGTCCTTAAAACTCCTTTTTTTTCCCCTTAAAACTCTCTTTCCTCGGTCTGTGATCACACTGCTCTCTGGGTTTGTTCATTTATCCTGAAAATCACAGAAATTCTTTCTCTCCTCACCAGTTGTGTTGAGTGAGCAGGGCTTTGAGAATTTTTAACAGCTACACTTCGATAACAATGACATTGTGCAGCTGTATTATGATTATTTATTCATTTTGTGCTCAGGTACAAGGTTCCCTTCGTGCTCCTGCTTCGTCACATTTGGACAGGATTTCCCCTGGCATGCACATTTATTCTTCAGTCTGAAGGCTGCTTGAAGGTTACCTTATCTCAGTCTGTGAAACACACACACTGTCCTCTGCTTCTCTAACCTTGCTGTACAAAATGACTCCTTACTTTAAAGGTGATCCTGCAATGGTATGATTTATAATCAGACTGGAGGGGATATTTTTTACATCTCCAAGGGGAAGAAGAAGTGGTAAACACATGTTCCTCTTTAAAAAATAAAGTTCAAGGGAAAGCCAAGTCAACAGAAAATGCCTGTAATAAAAACATAACTGTAAACGCCGGGGCTTCAAAGTAATAACCACTGACAAATTGAATTGCATACTTTTCATGCCCCTTGTGTCATCAAGTGTTTTGTGAGGCGGCTAAAATAGCCGGGAAATCGTTTACCAAGAAAGTGGATGGTCTGTGCAGTCAGCAAAAAAGGTGACAGGTCATGAATTCTGTTTTCCTCAGGGAAAAGAGGATGAAAAACACTTCTGAGGGGATGAATGATAGAAGAGGCATGCTGGTCTCAAGCCTGACACTGCCAAAACACACCTGTGAGCCAGTATGTGTGTGAGGACGCAGCACTTTCTCTGTTTTCACTTCGCCTGCTGCCTACCTGGTGTGTGTCTGTGTGTGTGTGTGTGAGTGTGTGTGTGTCAGGTGTCTGTGTTTAATCCTGAAGCCGACTGAAAAATAAAACCAATCCATAGTGTGGTGTACCTTTGAAAATGAATGAATGACACTTTTTCAGCCTCTGATGTTTCCATATCAACATCAGAGTTCTGGAGCTGGACCACGTTCTTTACAACGGGCACGTCTAAAGTCAGTCCAGTCTAAAGTCAGTCCTGTCTAAAGTCAGTCCTGTCTAAAGTCAGTCCAGTCTAAAGTCAGTCCAGTCTAAAGTCAGTCCAGTCTACAGTCAGTCCAGTCTACAGTCAGTCCAGTCCAGTCAGGAGGACAATCCTGGCCTTAGGTCCAGGTTTCATCTGACCCAAGCTTTCATAATTCAACGTATAAATTATCATCACCTATCAGTAACATGCACAGACATTTTGAAAGGCAGGAGCAAAAGCTGAAAAAAGGCACATACCGCGCATGTTTCGGCCCCGAGAGGGCGCTCTACTAGGGGTTTTCAGAATCAGAATCAGAATTAACTTTAATCACCAGGTTTGCTTGAACATACAAGGAATTTGTTGTGGTATACTGTGCTCTCTTGTACAAGGTAGTGGTAAGGCATAAAAGGTAAAATAGTAATAATAAAAATGTGCACGACGTGTGTTATCAACAACTACAAACACAAAAGAATAGCAAATAGACAAGACTAGTATTTGGGTCAATGACAAAAAGAGGGTCTAAAAACTTATTTTTAAAAAGTTCTTTGAAAATGGATAAAAACATATTTCTGATAGAAGAATTATGTTTTTTAACAGATTCCAGTAGTTGACCAACATTTCAAAGTTTTAAGGTTCATTATTTTTTAGTATTTTTAATTTGAGCACCCAAAAATGTCAGGTGGTGCAACCAAATATATGAAAATATATTTATATGTTCCTGTTATTAAAAGACACACTTTAATAACCGTTCATAGAGAGTTCACAGACATCACTGAGTATGTAAAAGTAAAACACACATTCATTTCTTTTATTTGTGAGTAAGATAAAATTAAACTACAATTTTATTGTAAAGTGTAATAATGTAACCAACATGGTGGACTGTACCTTTAACAAGGTCAGTGGTTACTTCACTTTTTTGGAAAAATAGTCATAAAGTCTCTTTAGATGTTTGAAAAGGTGAACCAGTGTTTACAGTAAACCCGAGGAGACCGACTACGTCAAAGGACAAAGGACAAAAATTCTCTTCTCTTTAAAATAAAAGTCTAATGTTACGGTTGCACCACCCTGACATTTGACAAGGTGAAAATTACGGGACAAAAGTTTTTTAAATTTCTCAACAGCTTTAAAATTCTTTTTATTTGCAAAGAATGTTTTATTTAAAAAGGTTCAAGCATAAAAAAATGCAACTGTATTTTAAATTTCCATTTATAATAAATGACATTCAATTTTTAGAGTTTAATTACTGTGGATACTTGTCAGGACGGTTGCACCACCTGACATTTTGGGGGTTTGAGGAACCAAAACACAAAAAAACATGTTATGTTTTAATAGTTTAAAGATGTGTTCAAATAACACAGGTTTCATAGAATAAAGAAATACATGTGATGAAATACTCAACTCATGATGGAAGGAAAAATTGCACTCGGACACAAAAAAGGGGACGTCACGTCATTGACCCATTTACAGGCTGAAAGTATGATAATAGTGCAGTGGTGAGTGGTGCAAGGACACAGATATTAAATGAGGTAGTTTAACAAGTTGCAAAGTGCAAAGTGGGTTAAATAGAACAATAAATACTTAAAAAAATGCACATTCTTCTGTTGCATTAAATATCTCTGTTTTTAATCACAGTACTGTTCCGGGTTCAGGTTTTGCCCCCAAAATGGCACTAAAGCACATGTTTTGGCTCCCAGGAGAGTAGTTTATCATGTTTTAACCAGACAAAAGTGCAGATTGTGGTTTGCCAACCAGGAGAGCACTTCTGCATGTGTTTTGGCTCCCAAGCCAAGGACACTTTAGCATGTGTTTTGGCTTCCAGGAGGAAACTTTTGTACATTTTGGCTCCAGAGAAATCGCTTTTGAAAATTTGGCTAGATAGAGGGTTAATCATATCTTCAGCTCAACAATCCTACCACGTTCAAAGACAGTGAGCTTTTTTGTCTTTGCCATCAAGAAATCTTCACAGTATGACTACTTGACAGGAAATGACAGTGAATCCAAATTTCTGCACAAATTTAGGCTTTTAAAGGCTGTGGTCTTAAACTTTTGATCAGCTGATGAACAGCCTATTTCAGTTTAAGTGTTTTTGTTTTTGTTTTTCCAACAAATTCCCTTCACAAAATTGTCTTCACACAAATATATCTAGTATTGAAGTAAAAAATATTTGTTCAAAATACAACATAGAGTGAATCTTTAATTAAAACATTATAGTTTAAGTAATGTGAGGCAATCTGTTTGAGTTCATCCAAACAAACAAGAGACAATCTTGTTATCTTAACGGTTTCATTTAGTATTTCTGGAACAGGAAACCAAACTTAATTCCTGACCATACCTTGTTGTTATGAGCAAGGAGGGTACGCAGCGGACATGAGAGCCTGCTGTACATGGATGAATCACACGGGTAGCGCAAACTGGCCATTCATGCCATTGTAGATTAACTTCCTACACTAAATGGTGTGGACCAGCTTTCTGTGCTCTACGCTTTGACCTGCTGCCTACACTACATGAAGTAGACCTGCTATCTATGCTACGTAGCATAGAGGGGCTACGCCCAACAGTGTAGACCTGCAACCCCTCATGCTTCATGTAAATGATATAATGGAGCTGGTATTACTCAAAACTTCATTAAAAACTGCAAAAGATCAAGTGATTCATCCAAAGTTTAGTTTTGCTCGACTTGACAAAATTAAGTTCACTTAACTTAGATTTTATTTCTCATGTAAAGACAAACAGTGGTTTGGACAAAGAAATCTTGCTTCAGCAACATAAATAAATAATGCAAAAAGTTGCCTTGATTTTCTTCTCCTCCTGTGTTAGCTTTCTGTTACCTTCCCCGGTGTTAGGGTTGGTTTCGACTCGCGTCTTAAATAAGCTTTAAAATACACTAAAAACAAAACATATGATCGAGTTTTTTTTTTTTTGTTATCTCTTGGTTTCCTTGTAAGGCTTCCTTATCCATGAAAATATTGGGTTTCATATTTTTTGTGTGGGTTTCAGGGCCCAATGTTTAGCAGTATACCTCTTGATTTCGATAAAAAGCAGAAAAAATAACCTAAAGAGAATCCTATAAATGAAACAAAGGTTTTTGTGTTACCTGACTATTTTTGAGGGGTTTAGAACACATCTCTGAAATAAAGTTGCTCTATTTATTTTTTCATTTTAAAATTAGCAACTATAGTAACATCTATGGTGTTAGGGTCAGTTTTGACCCATACATATATTTTTCAAAAAAATGCAAAAATATATATTTTGCCAGAAATAGAATTTTAATATAAACACGTAGAAACACAGAACAGGTCATATAACAAAATATTGATTTGTGAGCGTGCATGTTTTTAGATGTATTGTGTGGCAAAAAGTTACACTTTTTGTGTGTTCTTTACAGAGATACTTTTTTGCATTGGAAACACAAATGAGTGTCCCCTGAAGCTCACATGATTGGGAGAGGAGGTGTCTGTCATTGTGATGGCTGACGGTGCACTTATGATTTCAATTTGGCTCTAAATATTGGTTTATAATCTTATTTTTATAACCGGGTCAAAACCGACCCTAAAACTACAAGCAACAAAATTTCAATCAGGGCATTTTATAATGTTGAGATTTATTTCTTTTTTTAATAATTTTGTTGGAATCAGCGTTCCTGACAAAGTCAAGAAGCCTTGATGCAGTAAACCAATTTTAAGTGATTCTTTTATTCATTTAAAAACTAAAACGGGTCAGTGGCGACCCCAACACAAGAGGAAGGTTAAGTAGATCTACTAGAAAATGTTCATCAGTGTACGACAGTAAGAGCTGAGGAGTTGTTTGTAGCAACAGAAATCGTGGAGGTCATCATTTTTACTCTACACTAGGAAAGCAGACGTAGAGGCAGATTGAGGCAAACTCAAACTTTTTCTGCAGAATCCTGAGTTTCTGCTTTAGATTGCTGAATGGACCAGATGGTTGAGTTTAGAAGCAGTATGACTTCAACCAAAGTGCCAACCGACAAGTAAAAAGAAAGAGAGGAACACTCATACACAGAGAGATAGAGATGGTTTTATTTGACTTGCAAATAAATGTGTGTGATTGCTGATGCTCCTGTTGTCTCATCCTGTAAACCTGTTTCAGACGGCAAACACAAGCGTGTGAAATTCTCTGTGAAAACATTTCTGTCTCCCACTTAAAAAGTTCTGTCGGAGAACAGATACGTTCAAACTCTACATACTCTTCACAGGAATTTCTCCAATTTCAGGCTCAGATAAGCAACACAAGCTTGGCACTTTTTGAGTGCAGACAGGTTTCCAATATCCACAGGACAGAGAAGAATCAAAACAGAGGACAATGTCTCCCTCATGTGGTGAAAGAAAGAAGAGCAGGTTAAAAAAAGAGCTAAGTTTGTAGTTTTGATGATGTGTGACAGCATGATGAAATTCACGTATATTGTAAAACCACAAACACACTCAAGTAAGTGATACACTGAGTGAATAAATGGGTTTAAAGATTTGGGACACCTCCAGACATCAGCTCATGGGCCAAACTTTAAGCTGCCAACGCCTTCTCAGAAGGATTTGGGGCAAATTTGATCATGCCGCCATCACATTACATCACTGGATATGTCAGTGGGCGGTAAGAGACGTGTTTCTGAAACGCCATTTTTCTCAGACAAGCTAATTTCACTTTTTTTTTTAATGCGTTCCGTCAGGAGTTAACTCCGTGCATGCTGCTCAGCTGAGAATCAATTAACAGGCTAAAATGTATGAATTCAGATGTGTGTGAAGTTCCTGTGAGCAGCTCCTTAAACTTCAGAGGCTCTGATGTGCAGTGTGCTGTAAGTTGGTCTGTCTCACTACAGTCAATCCTAAATATTAATGAGTCTATCAGAGCTCAAGTGAAGAGAAAGGTTTACAGCACATGATTCCTTCACACCACAACTACTCAGTCACGTCTAACAGATTCACTAACTTTCAAATAAGTCGTTATTTATAATTAAATATCACATTCATATTTTGAACTTACAATCATTTTATGTACAGGCCCCGTGAGGGCTGAGTATGTTTGCCTGCAATGCAAAATTTGAAATCTAAGTAAGTAATTATGTCATATTTTTAGTAAAAAATAGTGTTATTACTCCTGAAATGAGCCACATTAAACTGATAAGTCTAAAAAAATGTCTTATTTAAAGTTATTCAAAGACAAAAATGAGGTCTGAATTACTTGGAGCAAGTGACAAAATAGGATAAAAAAATTTTTTTTAAATTCTTGTGCTAAGACATTTAACTAATTTCCAAAGAAAACATGACGAACAATTTTTCTTATCCTATTGGCTTTTTTTTTTTTTTTTTGGACTGGTTACAAGCGATTCAGACCTAATTTCTGTCTCTAAATAACCTAAAATAAGAAGGTTTTCTGGACTTTTCAGATGAATGTGGCTCATATCAAGAATAGTAGGATCATTTTTACTGAAGACAAGATATAATGTAGAACTAGTTAGTATTGACATATTTTGTGCTGCTAACAGCTAACAACATAACTAACAACGTACAACACCACACAATTCCTAAACTTGGACAGTAGTTATAAGATAAGACACTTCTTCATTATTTCTGTTTTCTGATTTGCTGTTGTGATTTGCACTGCAGAGCTACCATACCTGTTTCATTCTCAGGGGGGGGGGGGTTATCCCATGAGCTCATCTTCACGAAAAAAGTTATCAAGTTTGGCACATATGGCTGAGTCATCTCTTTATATTTCATAGTGTTTATGAAAAAGCATCATAGGTATCAAATGACTATTGTGTTTAAACCCTTGCTGGTGTACACTCCAGATTTCTCCACAACTAACATCTGCCTACTGAATGTCTGTCCTCTTTTTGATGTTTTCCATCCACTCACTCACACGTATCACATGGACCTAAGAGTCGTTCACCGTCCATCATATCTGTAATTTTAAGTTAAAACTGTGGGTTCTTTGTGGTTAACCCTCTCACACTGCTTGACCAATTACTGTACTTGCAGCACTTTTGCCATAACTGTTCACAAACTCTGAGCAGGCCTTTTAATACAGCTTTGTCAAGGTTGGGAGGTTTGTACTTTACTTCTCTGTCTCTACCTTCAACAACAAATGTCAAAATTAACAAAAAAGGTACACTCTATTTTCGTCTCTCTCCTCGTCAAGTCAGTCTTTGTCGCACGTCGAGACCCCAAGACGTGTCACTCGAGAGACTCCACTCATGTGTAATTGTTTCGTCCCGTCTGGGGGAGCAGTATAATGCTACATAACACTGTCAGTATAATAAACAGTCACAAGGAGGACCACTGTCAGCTTCTACACATTCAGGACTCAAGAGTTATTCTGAGGTAAGCTAGAGTTGGCTAGTGTTGATCAGAGCAAATAAACATCTAGGTACTGTATATCATCTCTAGTGTTGTGACTGTGGTGTCCTGTTCCTGGAAGCAGGTTACTCTGCAGCTCATCTCTACCTTGGCATAGCTTTGGCATTAGGAGGTAAGATGGTAGCACCCTTTGAGGATGCCCTTTGAGAACAAACATTTGAGAACAAGTCTTTGTCCATTTCATGAACACTCAGGGAGCAGCTCCCCAGGCCTTTGGCCTTTGGTAAATACGAGGGGACTAAGGAATGCAGAGTTTAAGTCAGCTATCTATACTTCAAGTTTGACAAATAACAGTTTATACATGGCAATGGAAATGAGGGAAAGCACCCAGAAACATGTATATTCTCTGGGTTATGTACATGTCTAATGCAGGTACAGTCTATACGTCCCCTTTTTCTTAAAGTGAGATCCACTTTGAAGTGCAGCGTTGCAGTCTTCACCGTACATGAGCATAAGCTTTAGCTTATTCCAATAGAAGAGAAGGTGCTTGCATCATGTCTGCCACACAGTTTAATCACATTGGTTTTAGCGTTCTTTCAAACGTTGAAAACAAACAGTACGTAACTATTCTAGCTTCACTAGCTGAGATGAGGATTCAGACAGACGTTGAATTGGATGGACTACAAAAACCACTGGACAGCAGCGATCGCAGCAATCAGTATAACAAATAACAAAGGCAGAGTGATTACATGATATATCGTCCTAGGCTTGTTTTGCTAATATAAAAAGGTATAAATAACAAATCCTGTTTTGGTTAAACACAGTTTTGAAGATCAGAATCGAGATGAGGAAAACGCAGAATGCGAACAGAACTGGTCCGTGTCTTTATCCATCATGTTTAGATTACCTGAGATTCCAGTTGTCCCTCAGGGCTCTACCATTTCTTTACTCGATGGCCTTCTCTGATTGATCGACTGATTGAATCAAACAGCTGATTGAGGTTAGAGTCTCACCCACATGATGGAGTCAAAGCATTCAAGCAAGCAGAGGGAATTCTTATGGTTAAATCCCAGACCCTTGGTACCACACACCCAAACACACCTGACCTGCAGGCTCTGCACATTCACGTCACCACCGTTCATCCAAAAAGCTCTCTGAGAAAAGGCTAACAGAAGGCATGTAGCAACAGAAAGAAAAGGCTTAGCTTAAATGGGTGAGGTATCCTTTATATTATTCTCCCCCTAAGAAATATAGGCTTTATAGCATCTTAGAATGCACTAGATATTGATTTATAGATACTGGATATTGCTGTTAATATGAGCAGGATTACTGTTGATAAATACAGTTGCCTCCTCCCATCAGAGGCACCTCATCAAGCATTAGCACCCTCCTCCTTTTGATTTTCGGTGCTTCAGGCACCTCAGGCCCTACGAGGGTTACGGAGGAGACACTTACTTTTCTGTTTCCAATGATTAAATTCAACTATGAGGATTCAAACAGATCCAGCTTTGGTCACTCTTCGTCCACAGTCTCCCTTTTTGAATCCTCCTCTTTGTGATCCATGACCTGAGGGGGGCTCAGAGGGGCTGCCACCTCTGAGGGAACCAGTGTGGAGGGGTCCTGTTGGTCCACCATCTTCAGAGACGATTCCTAAGGAGCAGGGGGAATAGATAAGATAACTGATTAGAGTTTCAATAAGTGATCACTTCATGAGACACCTCAGGAATAAAGGGTTTCTTGAGCTCTGAGCACAAGGACTCAGGCTGAACAGACAATTTGTTTTTGCTTAAGACAGTTTGTCCTCACTCTTCAAACAGTGCTGTACCTCCTTCTTTCTAAGCTGTGATACAGTGAATAAACAAACATTGTTTACTCACAGCAGACTCCTGTACCAGACATCAGCGCTCTCTGCTCAGAAGTATTATTAAGATTTATCAATTCAAGTATTTTTAAAGAGGACATTCTGCTTTGAAACAGCTTTGTTATGAGTTAACCAATACATAAAATCAACACAGAAAATGCATGATGGAATATTTATGTATGAAAGCAGATTTTGTTGAAAATCGCCATGTGTGCAGATGGCCTAGTGGTATAGGCTGCGCTCTGTGACATGGCTATTTTATTTTGTCCTCTATCCCATTAAAGGCATGGGTTTCATTTTCTGAAGTGGGTTGTCAAAGAATTAACTTTTTCATGATATTCCAATGTATAAGATGTACTTGTATAAGTGAATAGTTTCTTCTGTGGATTTTTTTTTTTTACAAAAATCCTACCTTGCTCCTTCATGTATGATTTTTCTAATTCAAAACAAAGATTGTAAAACTAAACTTCCCCTTCAATATAGCAGTCAATAAACAACACGTACAATAAGGAACCTAAATATGATCACAAAATAAATCGCATTTGCAATATAGTGAAAAATAATCCCAATCAGATTACTTTTGCAAATTGTTTAGCCCTGGTTGCTGCACACAAGCTCTCAAAAATGACTGAGTCTGAGGCTTTAGCAAAGTTAACTTAACATCTGCTGTCAAACATCAAATATGTGTCAATGTTTGTATTCTTTTCGCTTTAATCACCTCAATAACTGTAAGGTCTTTTTAGGTGAGAGGACTGAATCTTTCTGGTTTGAACAACATTTTTCAGGCTGACTTTCTGTGTTACATATCTTTCAGGGACATTCTGGGGGTTTAACTTTGGATTAAAGTACAGCTTTACACACTGAATGAGTGTTTCCACTGCCTGCTATAAGCAGCCAAATGTTTCTGCTCCAGCAGAGTCCCTGCTGGTTCCTAATTTAGCCTTAATTTAGCAAACTTGTTATCCCTTGTAATGGATTAAGCCGTCTCAAAACACAATATGATACCACTGATAACGCTGAAAAACACTTTTCAGCACAGCTCCAGCTGTCAGCAAACAGAACTACATGGAAGACTACAACATGTTACATGTTTACCAATGTCTGTGGATGTCGAAATGCAACTTTAAATTCTGCATTGTATAATGTAGGTTTAGATTTGTTTGACTGTAAGAGACTAAGGCCCAATTCCAATTCCTTTCTTAACCCTCAATCTTAACCCTCAAGCTCAACCCTCAATCTTAGTAGCCCTCAAAACCAAGTGTTAAGGTCTATCTTGTGACTTAGAAATGGGACACCCCTTAAATGCAAGTGAAATTGTTGTGGACTGTCTGTCAGTTATTCCTTCGGTTAGCGTGATCAAAAAAATATATGTCTAAATAACACAACCACGGACATATTCAGCTGTCACAGCAGACCATAGTTTATTGAAAGGTAAACACCAGCTATAACTATCGTTACATAGCTCTGCGGCTACAGGAGATGACATTAGCCCAGTCATCTTATACCATTATCAGCACAAGCATGTTATATAGGCTGTTATCTTGATAAAACAATTACATTACCACGGAGAAAAATGACCATTTTGTAACGTTTACTAACTATAACGAAAGCAACATGGCTTGTCCGCACCGGACGCTATTGACAAAAGATCGTAAAATAAAAATAAATGTTCTGCAACAACGAGGTAAATAATCCATAAAATGGGTCTAAACTAAGATAATACAATTGTTTTCCTAATATTTATATCTCCATTAACAAAGAAAATACTATATTTGTAGCTCGCCTTCTCTGCCACTTTGGACGCCATGTTTATTTACCGAAAATACGCAATGCATTCTGGATGTCCCTTAGTCCCAAGGGTGGTGTCGGAAAATCTCAATATTGAGGGAGATACAGCCTCAGTCTTACCCCTCAACCTTAACATTCTGAGAATCGGGACAGCACTTACACTTCGCAGGAGTGCGCATTTTGAGGTTGAGGGTTAAGACAGGAATTGGAATTCACCCTAAACCTCCTTTTTTGCAGAATCAAACTACTGGTGTTACTGCCAGGAGATCCTTCAACTCATTGGCTTTTTTACAAACTTCTAGTGGTCTGGCTGAAAGGTCAACTAACCTGCTCTGGAAATCGATGGTTCACCTGATCAGCAAACTCCTGCATCTCTGCCTCCTCTCCATTAGAATGGCAGCTCGGGCTTGGCACCTCGATTCCATGGCTTTCCAAAATGGCAGCTTCTGTTCGTGCGAAATTTCAAAAAAAGTGAACACAAGATAAAGTAGGAGCCTCTGTAAGTGGTTCTTTATGTCATTACTGTACAAAAGAAATCCTTCTCAGCAGCCTGTGTATCTATAAGATGGGAACATGAAGGGTGATGCCTCCATCACTGGTACTCACCGATATTTGCTCTTCTTTTCATCTCCTTCCGACGGTTTGCAAACCAGTTGTAAACCTTCAATGCTGTCACACGCTCAAACTCAGACAGCTTACAACCTGCAGAAAAAATACTCAATTCAGTCTAAAGTGATGCTGCCTTTAATCAGGAGAAACAACAGAGGTCAGAGGAGGAGACATCCTGATTAGGCCTATGGTAAACAAAAGTAAACTGAAGTATTTTGTACACAAGTACGCACAAAAGATCTTCTTAAAGAATCCAGGAGATGAGTTTAGAAAAGTAATTTCTACTTATAAAAAATGGTTAATACATTTGGTGTTTTTCATTATAAAAAACTTGTTTATGATGTTTATTGTAGAACAACATTTTCTTTACATTAGTAAAACATATGAAATGATTGTGCTATGAAGTGAAACTTTACCTGCTTTAAAACCCATTTACCACATTATAACTTAAAACAAATGATGTTATTATGTTGTAACTTTTGAACTCCCTGTGACAGAGCCCCATGCATTTTCATCCTTCTTCACAGATCCCAACAGCATTTAAGCTTCAGCAGTCTCAGCTGCTGTACACACTACATACTTTGGACCAGGGGTCACCAACCTTTTTCAGACTGAGGGCTACTTCAAAGGAACCCAGTAGTTAGAAGGGCTGCTTGCTCGATTACAAAATCGCATTAATCACCTTGAAATAATAATAATAATAATAATAATAATAATAATAATAATGATAATGTGTGAAGAGACTGCTCACATGTCAATGTTAATCATTCCTCACAATCATTAGTGATGATTTACACAGCAGTAATAGTAGGAAACAAAATCATGATCTACTGCTGTACAATTAGGCAAAAGTGGCCAAACAAAATCATCAACATTATCATTATTGTTATTATTTGCAAATCTGTAGCCTGTAATCCTGTATTTTTCATACACAGATATAAGAAAATATGCCATTTATTGAATGCTATTTATTGAAGTGTGGGCTCACATAATTTATGTCCCCCACTGTATCAGTCAGTAGCCTGGTCGGGGCACCCCAATCTAAACAGTCAGGACACACCCCTGCTTGTCAGCGCGCACATCTTTGCAGGTTTGTTATGTTGCTTTGCTCTGTAACGGATAGCTTGATAGTGAATTGAGGGCTCAGTCAGTGGAATAAACAGAGTTACAGTAAAAGACGAGACTCACATTTTCCCAGGTAAAAGTTAAACAAATCCTCAAGCATTTCTATCCATGTAGTGCACTGCTCTCTCTCCAGTTTAAAGTTAATGTAGATCCCCCAACAGCAACCGTCTCCCTCTCTGTAGTCAATATTCACAAATCATGATCCATCCATACCACCAAAAAGAGGGGATTTTCTTTGGTAGAGTAGGAGCGTTCTGATAAAATCTGACGTGTATTTCTTCAGAAATGATGAAAAGTTTTTGTGTTATCATTCATATTCTCTGAAAAAATGGTCAAGAAATCATAAATTCTACAGGGTATGTAAACTTGTGAGCACAAACGTGGATGTATAGAATTGGGAGGAAGGCCATGCTCAGACTGTCAGTTGAAAAAGTGTCTGTGTACAATGATGGGGAAGGAAAAGAAGTCACCTGGTTTCTGTATGACTGAGTTACAGGCATTGGCAATCTCCTCTCTCTTTGCTTCGTCTGGGTACTGGTTCTCAATGAAGAAGCTGGAAGAGAAAAACAGTTTAGCAGCCTGATCACTGATGGCTATGCCTTTTTTTTAAACTTGTCAACAAGGACATTGTTTATTCACAATAGCATTTCTACTCTTTAAATACCACTCCACTCTTTTTTCTTTTTGGCTTCTCCTTCAGCAAGAGATGAATATCCAGTAAACTAAGTTTTAAATATATGGAGTTAAACTTCACAGTATCTTTGCTCTCTTTTTTATTAGAAACATTACTCACTCCGCTCTACATTCTTTACAGGCCTTCATGGATGAAAAATCATTATTGTATATAAAAGTAAAGAAAGATCAATTTCCCCCATCCTTGTCTTCCTCTCCCCCTCAGAGCTCACACACACAGACACAGAGGGAGAGAGAGGAACATCATTTTCACCTCTACTGTACTGTCCTTGGGTTTAAACTGGCTTATAAGGATCAGCACTGCAGCAGAATTGCGTAATCTGGGGGCCCTGCTGGTGAGTGTATTGTCTGAGGGCCTGTGTGGTCTTATTACTGACTGAACACTATGCTTACAGCAGGACTGTACTCTAATACACAAATCAATTTCTCACAGAGGGAAGGAGTGGACAAGAATATCTTCTCCTCTTTGCTGAAACTGTCTGAGTTACTGAGGAAAACATGTTACAGAGAAACACAGACACAGTACAATGAACATACACCCCCTGGTCACTTTATAAAGTACATCTGCTCAGCTGCTTATCATACAAATATCTAATTAGCCAATCACATGGCAGCAATGTATCACATTCAGTCACGTAGACATGGTGGAGAGGCGCTGCTGAAGTTCAAACTGAGTATCAGAATGAAGAACAAAAGTGATTTTAGAGACTTTGAATGAGGCATGGTCGTTGGTTTGAGTATTTGACAAACTGCTGATCTACTCATAACACACAACCATCTCTGGGTTTAAGAGAGAAAGGTCCAAAAGAAAGAAAGTGAATACTATCTGTGATACTGTAAACAAAAGTTGTATCATATTATGAGTTGACTATTTTGTTACACCCCTACAGTCAGTAGATCTCAATCCAATAGAGCTCGTGTGGGATGTGGGGAAACGAGAGATTCTCATCATAGATGTTCAGACCATAAATCTGCAGCAGCAGTGTGATGTTATCATGTCTACATTAGGGGTGCCCTGATCAGCATTTCTTGCCCCTAATCCCGGTATTTTGGTATTGAGTATCAGCTGATACCAGGTCCCAATCCAATTTTTCGCTTTAGTAAGAAAGTGAAACTGCACGGTCTATTGTTTTGTGATTTACCAATAATAAGTATTTAAAATTTACAGATAGATTATGTTTTGAGCTTATTAATTCCAGTTGCTTTAGCTTAGCTAGGTTTGATGTTAAAGTCATCTAATATGTACATGCTGCAGTCAACACAACTCTCACAAGATGGTGTGAGACTACAAACATAAATATTTGACACCTCTATGACAAGCTCGTGTTTTTCTCCTTCCATTGAAAGTTGTACTACATCACAAATTAGATTAAAGCTTTGACTAAACTGAATCATCCCAAACTGTCAAGGAATGGATCCAGTGAGCTTTGAGGCTCAGCAGAAACACAGACATGTCTGTAGTCAAACTGATCACACCATGTTTACATCACCTTGCATGTTGTCACAGACTGTGCTGTACAGCTGCTGTGATGCAGGATGGGAAACCAAGTGTCTGAATGACGGGACTCACCGTGGATAACAGATGGTATAAATCTGTCTAATCTTCTTCTCAAAACTTTTTGGACACGCTCTCTCCCCATGTGGATATTTAGCAGATCTTTTACAGTCATGAAACAACAGAGCAGCCTTTCCTCTGTTAGTGAAATACGCTGCACGTTGTTTCAGGATGTTTAGGTCGTATTAAACATTTTGAAAAAAGGACATGTGATAAATGCATTTATGTGTGGCTGTTAGACAATTTTCATGTAGTGTGATATGGTTCCTCACTGCTGGCAGTTGACGAAGTTGCTTATTCTGTGCTAACAGGCTGTCCCGTGTTTATTTTGACTTTTATGAATTGTATGTCCCTGTCAAGCAGACATTATTGATGTAATGTACCTGGTTGTGTCAAGTGTGGCTGCTTTTCCACATCAATGATCCTTATAATATATCATATTATATCATATTATATTATATCATATTATATAATATCATATCATATCATATCATATCATATTATAATATATAGTTAATACTGATGCATTTACATTCGGCAGCATTTTTTGCTCAATGAGGTCCAACCTGAATGATCAGTTTTGAATATAGACTAAAATCCTGACCACTGATACATTAAAAAATGCCAGGACCAGGCCCGGTCCAACACTTGTGATCAAAATCCGGACATCACAAGCCAACATGGGGCAAAATCTCTACGGAATGTTTCCTGCACCTTGTTGAATCCATGCCACAAAGAATTAAGATGGGTCTGAAGGTAAAATGAGGTCAAACCTGATACCAGCAAGGTGAGACCTGATAAGTGGCCAGTAAGTATATAAGTGTCTAATATTTAAAAAAAAGCATAAGATGTAATAATTTTGTAGAAACAAAACAAAACAAAAGCTTCTGTAACGTCTCATGGCTAAGTTTCTGGTTGTTTAGGTGCAGGTGTCAGCAGGTTTTTGACTTAACTTGCTTACCTCTCCATGATTGATTGGCACTCCTTCCTCCAAGTAAACCTGCTTCCTCTACGCAGCCTCAGAGGGCCCCCCACCACCCCTGTTCTGTCCCCAGTCATGATCCCTGTCCGCCAGTCAGGCTCCTCCTTCACCAAAGAACGCATCGATAAGGTGGCGCCTGAAAAATAGAAGAGGCTCACCAGTTTAGTGTTTTCATTCCAAGATGAGAGAAGACTTTCAGTCACAGCGTGTATTTAGGCTTACAATAAACATATGATCAAATAAGAGGATAGCATGTTCTCTCAGGTAGAAACCACAAAGACACTTGTTTTTATACAGTATTGCTCACATTCCCATGTTTATGTCTGTCCTTTACTCTGACAAAATCCACACAACACTGAGAAAAAGTAATCTGGGGAGAAGTAAATTTAACTTAATTGAATTGTTCAAATCAACAATATACTTGAAAGTCAGCTTCTTCACACAACAATACCTGGTACTGAAGTCAAAAATATTTGTTTAAAATGCAAGACAGCATGTATTTTTTTTTTTGGACAATGAATAATTCAAGTAATGTGAGGCAATATTTTTGAGTTCGTCCACACAAGAGACAATTTAATTACCTTTACTGTTTCATTTGGTATTTCCTGGACTGGAAAATGAACTTACTTCCTTAACATACCCTGTTACTATGAGTGAGGAGGGCACACAGTGGACATGAGAGCCTGTTGTACAAGGATGAATCACACGGGTGGTACAATCTGTCTGTGCTGGCCGTTTGGAGTGTAGGCTGGCTGCCAACATTACATGGAGAAGACCTGCTGTCAATGCTACAAGGCGTAGATGGGCTATGCCAAATAGCTAGACCGGCAACCCCTAATGCTTCATGTAAATGATATAATTAAACTGATATTACTCAAAACTTAAAAATATCAAAAGATTCAGTAATTCAACAAAGTGTAGTTTTGCTTAATGTACTTGACAAAATTAACTTCGCTTTACTTGGATTTTATTATATATATATAAAATTAGTTCAGACAAAGAGCAATCTTGCTTCGGCAACATAAATCGATTATACAAAAAGTTGCCTTAATATTCTTAAATAGACCTACCAGAAAATTTGTATCAGTGCAAACTAAATCAGTAGCTGTTGGGTTTATATCTTTTAGTGGATGTGACTCCTGTAGCTGCTGCAGCCCAGGCAGGACAGGCACAGTTACCTGGCTGAGCCTGTGCGGCTGCGGCAGCGGCAGTGTACCACGGCAGCAAGTGCATCAGCAGCTCTCTCTGCCTGCTCCACACGGGGTTGGGGTTGAGGTTGGTGTTGGGGTTAGGGAGGATGTTGGGTAGACTGCCACTTGCCCCCGCTACGGGCCCGTCTCTGTCCCCTCCCCTGGCCCTGGGCATGGAAGTCACGCTGTGCTGGCTTTCACTCCACCTCAGCCCTTTAGTTGGGACAAAACCAATGGTGAGGCAGGCCACAGCCAGGATCAGATTACAGACACTAGTTTAGTCTGATGGAGCTTTAAATCACACACTCCTGTGGACCTGCCGTGCAGTTTTCAGTCGTCAAATGACTGTTTCGAGCATAAACAAATTCACTTTCCAATCAAATAGCACGGCTGCTTTTTTCTGTGTTTGACGGACAGGTCAAAAGGAGGCTTGTTCGAAAGCGAAGCATTGTGGCCGGTGAGAAAATTAGTTTTTGTTAGTATCACCGTTAAAGTCTGTTTGTTAGCCACGTAGGAATGAAAACCAGCACAGGGGTAACCGCAGCACCAGAGCTACAAATGAGCTAAAGCCAAGCTTGTGGGGATGGAAAAAGAAATTTCAGATGAAGCAGGAGTCAGCAGAGTCGGCACATGGTCATCAGTGGTTCTTATCATATTTTTTCTGAAGTGATTACATTATTTTGCACACATTGTTACTTGTTTATCATGAAGTCTTCCCAGTGCCTGTGTCCCTGAATCCTCAAACACCAAGAGGTCCACATGAATCCAAGCTGATACTGTAGCCCTAACTGATAAACCACATCTTTTCAGCGGGGGCACTTGAGTTTCAAATTCCAAACCAGAGTCTTAAAAGTATTGATCAGCATCTCATCTGGAGGGATTAGGTTTATAATTTGTCTTGTCTCATGTTCTTCCTTGACCTCACAGCCCTCGAGGACCAGGGTGGAGTGGGCATGAGGAGTTAGAGGTGTGAGGGTCACCATGCAAGAAAATAAAGATACAGAGGAGAGTCAGATGGAGGGGGAAGGTTAGCAAGCGATGGGTCACATTCATAAAAGGTATCTTTAATATCCAAATGCATCATTTTACGAACCTAATTCAGTTGAAGTTGGGACGTTGTGTTAAGTGCAAATAAATACAGAATACAATGATTTGCAAATCCCTCTTGACCTTTATTCAAGTAAATACACTACAAAGACAAGAAACTGATACACTTTATTGGTTTTGTTTTGTTTAAATATTCACTCATTTTGAATTTGATGCCTGCAACATGTTCCTAAAAAGCTGGTCATGGTCATGGTAACCATTGTGTTACATCACCTTTCCTTCTAACAACACTCAATAATCGTTTGTGAAGTGAGGACACTAAATGTTGAAGCTTTGGAGCTGGAATTCTTTCACATTCTTGTTGATGTACAATTTCTATTGCTCAACACTCCGGGGTTTCTGTTATTGTATTTTGTGTTCCATAGTGTGCCACAAATTTTCAATAGGAGACAGGTCTGGACTCCAGGCAGGCCAGTGTAGTAGCTGCACTTTTTTACTACGAAGCCACGCTGTTGTAACAGGTGCAGAAGTGTCTTGGTTTCATTGTCTTGCTGAAATAATCAGGAAAAAGACAATGTGGCTTGGATGGCAGTATGTGTTGCTCCAAAACCTGGATGTAACTTTCAGCATTAATGCTGCCTTCACAGAGGTACAACTTACCCACGATGCCATGGGCACTAACAAGCCCCCCCCCCAATATCACCACAGATGCTGGCTTTTAAGCTTTGTGCTGAGAACAACCTAGACTGTCCTTTTCCTCTTTGACCTGGAGGACCCAACGTCCATGATTTTGAAAAAGAGTTTGAAATGTGGACTCATCAGACCACAGCACATTTTTCTACTTTGCTTCAGTCCATCTAAGACGACCTCGGGCACAGAGAAGCCCGTGGTGTTTCCATCTGTTGTTGATATCTGACTTTGTCTTTGCATGGTAGAGTTTGAACTGTTACTTGTAGATATAGTGACGAACGGTGTTCACTGACAATGGTTTTCTGAAATGCTCCTAAGCCCACGTGCTAATATCCTTTACAAAATGATGTGGGTTTTTAATGCAGTGCTGCCTGAGGGGGCAAAGGTCACTGACATTCAATCCTGGGTTTGGGCCAATTCTCTGAATCTTTTGAAGATATTATGGACTAATAATGATCAAATCCAGAAATTCCTGCAGTTGTACATTGAAAAAAATTGTTCTTAAACTGTTGGACTATGGGGCGCGGATGGCCTAGTGGATATGACTGCGCACCATGAGGCTTGCCCATGAGCGGGCGGCCCGGATTCGAATCCGACCTGTGGCCAATTTCCCGCATGTCACTCCCCAATCTCTCTTCCCCTTTCCGACACTATCCACTGTCCTCCTCTATCAATAAAGGCACAAAGGCCAAAAAAATAAATTAAAAAAAAAACAAAAAAACTGTTGGACTGTTTGTTCACGCAGTTGTTGACAAAGTGGTGAAAGTTGCCCCATTGTTGCGTGCCACTGAGCCTTTTGGGGATGCTCCTTTTATATACAATCATGACACTCACCAAATGGATGTTCTTTTTAGCATTTCTCAACTTTCTCAACCAGTCTTAAGCCCCTATCCCAACTTTTTCGGAACGTGTTGCAGTCATCAAAAAAATTAAATTCAAAATAAATGGATAGTTGCAAAAACCATCAACAACTATAAATATTTTCTATTTGTAGTGAATTCAATTGAATATAGGTTAAAAGGGATTCGCGAATCATTGTATTATTTTATTCACATTTTACACAATGTCCCAACTTCATTGGAATTGGGGTTGTATTACCATTATCCTGATATTTAACCTTGAGGTACTAATCTGCACTTCCTCAAAACAAGTTCTCATGTGTCAAACTTCGGTCATCCCTGCTCTGACCTGTGATGATCCTGAGTAAAGAGCCATTTCTCTTACCAGTGAATGGCTCGCTAAGATACAGGCCAGACTTTGTGTTGATGATGATGAAAAATGAACAGGAGGTTTTCACACTACTATTTCCCTGACTCTGTGGAAAGTTGGACTGAATTTCCTTCTGTCACGCTTGGTTGACTGACAAGAGATATTAAAATCCCATTGTCTCTCAACTCACCGGGGTTATTTCTTTCCAGCAGGTACCAGCGGTAGAATGCTCTACGTTTGGAGTCGCTCATCTCCAGGCCTTGCTGCAGTAGCCACTGGGAGATGTAGCTCTGGCTGATTCCTATGGACCAGAGACGAGGTGTGTTACCTTAACACTATTAAAACACGGATTAATTCACTTCTGTGCCAGAAGCTGCTGTAACAGTAGGATGGGCAATGAGCCAGCTCTGAAAAATTCCTGTAAGGATAATGAAGTCAGTGAGTTATCAATACTTTATTTCAGGTCAAAGAAATCCATCTCAGGGCGGGAAAAAAAGTTACGAACAAGAACAAGATTCCTTTTTTAAGAGTGTACTATAAAGACATGGATCAAGGTTGTTGCTTATTCAAAAACACTTATTTATCAAGTTTTTTTTTTTAGATTTTCAATAGAAGGAGAAAAGCCCAATCAACAGGCACTTAAGAGGGTATTTTAAACTGCCTCTTCCATCTCAACAAAAGATTTTTAACTTCCAAGCATTGAACAGACTGTATCTAAATTCTAAAGACCTTGAACTAACAAATATTTGTAATAATTACCGCATTGACCCTGATACAGGTCTCCTCCTCTGCTTTAACACACTTGGGAGAGGATTCAGGCACGAGCATGCAGACCCAGCACATACATGATGCTTAATCAGTGACATATAATCGCCGCAACTGCTCCTCTTGACAATCATTTTAAACAACGGCGGGAGGTTTTAGAGGGCTTTGTTGGTTTAAAACACTTTAAAAGATAAACACACGATTGTGTGTTCTCTATTATTTTTGTGGCTGGACTGTCCGATAGAAAAAGGAGGTCAGGGCAGAAGAAAGCTAAACAGGAGAGTGATAGAGCACGGGCCAATACGCGACATAAGATGTTTGTGATAGTGTTCAATCCAGTCCACATGCAGCAGTTAAGGCCTTTGCACACTGAGTCCATTTTTGTTGTCCGCCATTGACGGCCCTTAGAAACGAAATGTGATCCCATGTTATGTCAATCATCTTTGCAGACTGATGCAGAGACTGTGTCATTATTTTTTAGGAACAGGTTTGGCTTTTTGTACCTGTCCAGGCCGTTTTGAGGGACATTTGACTGCTCAGGGACACCGTAGGCTAATTACAACACTACATTTTCACAACTACAGACTCATTTTCTGTAATTTTGGGCTGTGTTTAGATGATGAATGGAGTTTGTGTATGTGTATGCGGGCGTGTGGGTGCGTCAGTGTGCACATGTGTATGTATGCATTGTTAAATGTTTGTGCTACTTCAGTCAGCAGGCGCTCAGGATCAATTGCTTTGCAGAAATTGGTGTTTTTCTTTTTTAAGTGTGGTGCCAGTATAGCCAGAAATGCATCAAACTCATCCACTGACATCCTGTAACACACCTGAAAGCTTCTGGGATAATTCCGCACCTCCTTCAGCAGCAGGTGAAACTCCTTGCTCCTGTCTGGTTTTCAGGAGTGCATGGACCCAGTGATTCTTTTTTCTTTCATCGTGTAGGGGAAGAACCACTTGATCATTGTCACTGCTTGAAAATGATTCCATTTCTCTTGTACGGTGAAATTTCGCAATAAATAGAAAAATAAATGCATCGGATTCAGTGTGCAAGGTGCCTTTGCGTGACGTTTCTTTTTCAGATTATGGATCTGAAAATAAAGGACTCAGTATGCAAAGACCTTTATACTGCAGTGTTCTGTTCAAACTTAAGAGTCTATCAATAAAATGAAGATACAAGTTACGTTTGCTCTGACTGGTGAGGTCGGAGCTGGAAAATGAGCCCTGGAAGGACATAACCAGGATTCAGTAACATTACGTGTTACCGACACATCTCAGAGCACTGGGCTGTGAGTAGCACTTAATGTAGCCAGCAACATTAGATTAGATAGATTACGCTCCTCACAGAGTTCACTAAGTTTGGCTGCAGTCATGTATCAAACATTAGCTCTATGTAACTCTTAATAAAAAACATTATCTTGTCACTTTGCATCCTGGGAAACGTTTTCTTGTACAAATAAAAGTAGTATTTAAGAAACCCCCTTTAGTAGGAGTCACATATATAATGGTGGGGGATGGTGCTCATGGGAAATGATGTCTTTGTACTGGAAAAACACTACACCTTCCAGCCAAATGTGTCACTGCAATTACTTTATCCAACTACAAATATTGATATTGAATATTTAGAAATGACCAATTTTGGCGCTGATGATTTCATTTTAAATCATAGATTTTAACCAGGCAAATATATAACAGTGAGTCTTCTTCAAGATGCTTACAGTGACTTAAAGTCTGCCTCCTTAATGGGAAACTCAATCAGAAATCAATATTAACTATATAAAATGACACATACAGATGAGTACCATTACCTGTCACTTGTCCCACGATGGCCTGAGAGATCCTCCGATTGTTCAGAAAGGTTTTGATCTCCTCTTTAACCAGGTTGCTGTCTCTCCTATAAAAGCAGCAGAAACTCATTATGGTATTACTACCATTACACCGTAGTTTAAACATTAGCCTTTGCTCTGTCTTAACTTATTCACTGGTGCTTCTCTTATTCAGCCATCCCCAAATACCTGACCTGAATTAACTCCTCTAAAATTCTGAAGTAGAAGCCTGCACCTCTGGGGATGGGAGCTGTCATTATCTGATGTTATAATAGACTCTCTTTGTCTCCAGCACTTTTTTCTCTCTCATCCTCACCCAGCTCTGACATAACTCTATTCTCAACCATCCTCTTTGTAGCACGCTCACCTCATGTACTCCTCCACCTTCTCCTCCAGGTCCCACTCCTCCTCACCCATCATGTCGTAAGTGAACTGCCGCTGAACCACCACAGCAGGAGGGTAGAGAGGTGGAGGTGAGGCCTCGTAGCTATTGCTGGGAGACAGAGCTGCGCCGTCCAGGCCGGAGGTCTGCGTGGTAGCCGAGGCGAGGGAGAGCGAGGAGGATGAGGAGGATGAAGATGAGGATGGTGCTGGAGCGGCTGTGGTGGGGTTGTTGTTGGATGGGGCTGTGTGAGAGTCAGAGTGGGGCCGGTGGTCTGGGTCCAGCCTTTCCAGAGACTCCAGCGCGTGGATGATCTGAGGTTTGGTCATTCCGGAGAGACGCAGCCGCTGCAGGAGGTCGATCTGTTCGATGGTGTAGCGTGGCTCCACCTCACTGCACTCCATTCTGGCATCTGCAGATAAACCAAGGCGTTGATTATGCATCTGAGAGTCACATTTTTAATGTTATAAATGAGTATTTGACAACTGTAGTCCTATTAATACACCAAAAGTCTGCATATTCAAACTGATCTCTCAACAGATAAACAGCAACACAAGGCGTGACTTCACAAAGTGTGTACAAAATACTGCTATATTTGTCTTTAGTCACATTGTCAGAACCTCTAGACAAACTAAAAAATGATTAGATGGTTATAAATAGATGAAAACTTTTAAAAAAGCTGACTTCAAAGACTTTACTTCCATTGTTGGGGTTCATTTATCTTAAATACAAAACTGCAAATTAAGATAAATCTAATACCAAATTACACTTGAAAGAAGGAAGACCTGTTTGAGGAAGTAGTATAAGAAGAAAAAAAAGACTGCATTCTCCTTTGAAGAACCCTTGGGTCATTGGAAAGTTTGGCATCCTTTCAAACGCTTGGCAGAGACACTTGGGGCTAACCTTGCTCCATTTGTCCGAGGTGGAATTAAAGGAAGATCACCCTGGGATACATAACCTGACATCAGGTCCACTCTGCCCGGTCATATCTGTACAATCAAGTGTTTATATCATTCTGACTGTGCAGCATCACAGGATGTAGAACTTTACAGAGCATAGTGTGAAAATACTGCAGAACTACAGAAGCAAAACACTGAAACGTGACCTGGTAAAAAACTTGAAAAGCTAAAGCATGCTTAAAACATTGGTTGAAACGATTCATCAACAATTCTGCCAATCCAATTCTAATGTCATGTATTGGTCCGACACTGATTCAAAAAGTAAGGTTTGATATCTGTGTCAAACAGAACTTCTGCAGCTCAGCAGCTTGGAGGTATTTCACGACTGTTTTGCCAACAACTCTCATGGAAACTTGGATAATGTGCACGTTCAATTCCTTACTTATCTTCTGCTGAGGTTTATAGGTAAGCTGTAATTTCTGTCAGTTGTGTAGAGTTACTCACCACACATTTTCACATTAATAACCCCATAAAATAACAATTCAGTCAATTTTTTAAATTTTTACTGCATTTTGCTTTACAACATTCGAAAATACAGAAGTAATCAAAACATAATTCTCTGTCCCATCCTCATATTGAGGAATAGAGAATGATAAATTAATGCTAGTATCATATTTATACCAAAACCCAGGACTTGAAAAGTTGGATTTGTGGATCCCTAGTCCTGCTAAAATGAGCTACTACACTTTAAAAATGATGCTGCCTTTTATTATTTAAAGCACTAAATGGGCAGAAACGTTGCCAGAAATGCTTAAAAATGACTAAAATGCTCCAAACCCAACACTGTCAAATCCTATACTGATGTAAAACTATACTTCTAAGGCTTCAGATGATGTGTTAAAGGACAGACTGACACAAATCAGAGCCATTTTTACCCCAGTCCTCAAACTTTAACTCACAACGCTCCAAAACTACACCTCAAAACAAAGCAGAGAGCAGGCTTTGGTTGGCAGAGAAAGTTAAAGGGTGTTCCGGCTTTCGTACCTGGTGGAGGGGGTGATACCGACAGGCGCCCCGGGAGTGGTTCAGCGCGAGGGGTCGCAGCGGGGACACACCACTGTCGCATGGCTCAGCGGAGTGCAGCTCGGCCGGACCTCTTCTGAGTCACACAGGAGAGTTACCGCAGTGTGGTGAGGTTAAGCTGCCTTTGAGAGCATGATGACAAACACACAACAACAGCTGGCTCGGTACAGTGTTATGTGGCTAAGCTAACAGCGTCAACTGTGGATGGTTACCCTGAACACCAGCCTCACATCAGGAGCTGCTGCTTTCCTTCTGTACAGTTAACTCAGAGCAGTGATGTGGGAGCGGAAGTAGAGCTATTAAAGACTCAGTGTAAAAGCCCCTATGGAATTCAACTCATTTAATCCAATTAGTCAAAATGAACGTTTTAGAATGATAGAAAAAAAACAACATTGTCATCACAATACGTATTAAAATTAGCCATATGAAAATACTACTACCATACTTCTTCTGCTACTAAAACTAATAGTAACATTAATAATAAAACAATATAATAGCAATCATAAGTGCAATAATAATAATAATTAAAAAATAAAAAAAATAAAAATAATAATAATAATAATAATAATAATAATAATAATAATAATAATAATAATAACAACAAATAATAATAATGCAGAAATGCGGGACCAGTATTTCGACGTCTGTCTCCCTACTTATTCATTTAACTTTATTTATCTAGCAAAGCTAAACGTAGAGAGAAAAGCCTTATGGTGTGGACTCATAAACATAAAAAATATCAAGGAAAAGTAAAAAATATTTTGGGGCAAAAATAAAGAAGAAGACAAATCAATAAATGGTTGGATGACTGCAAATTAATAGGACCCATAAATGGGATGGATAAAATCATATTACTATCTAATTAAAATTAGTATCATTATTCTAATTATTTATTTATTGTAAGTAGTAGTAATAGCAGTAATAATAATCCGTAAAATGATTAAATTGTAATATTTTAGAACAGATACATATTTCGATTAATTAAAATGAAAATTCACACACATGAGAAGGGTAGTTGGAAAAAAGGAAGTTATTTAAACGTGGGTTTTAAGACATTAACAAGACTCCACAAATTCCAATTATTCTTTGAAAGTTTACGTAAATCGTTGTATAATTTCTAATAAACTGTAGGCGCATATTTTAGATAATGTTTGAAAAGGCTCAATTTTTGTACAAGGACTCGTTTTGAGCACTTCTGCCATTCTTTGAATTTTATTTTGAAAAGCACAGGAAACGTCAAAACGGAGCGTGTCAAACTCGACAGTCTGACTCTGCTTGGCTAACAACTCATCCAAAGCTAAACATAAGTTAAAGGGTTAAATTGACAGTAAGTTAAAGTCGCTGCTCTGCTCAAAGCCTCTGCGGTTAACCGTGACAAACATTCAAAGAGTCATTATTCATATTTTTTCAAAACTGGTGGATGAGCTGAGGAGCAGCTAGGTGCTAAAGTATTAGCTCCAATGATAGCTACTTTAGCCTCGAGCTAACGTCAGTTAGTCCCACCGCAGAACACCTCCCTCTTTCCTCACTCTTTCCTCCCTCTTTCCCTCCTCTTACCTCCCGTGGCAGTGGGAAAAAAA